>JAREIS010001266.1:0-84191 GCA_030060385.1 Muscicapa striata striata
ACGAGGAGACCCCAAAAATTCCTCCCATAAAAAAAATTTTGGGGAAACTGAAAGAGGAGGGACCCCAAAAATCCCCTTAAAAATTTGGGGAAACTGAGAGAGGAGGGACCCCAAAAAAAAATTTTTGGGGAAACTGAGGCACAAAAAAAAAAAAAAAAAAAAAAAAAAAAATTGGGGAAACTGAGGCACAGGAAAGGGGGGGAGGGGAGACCCCAAATTTTTTTGGGGTGAATTAAAGGGGCGGAGTCATGGGGGGAGGGGGGATCTGTTTTTATTTTGGGGGGATTTACAAAAATGGGGGGGGGGATCCAGATCCCTCCCAAAAAAAGGGATCCGGTCCCGCTTTAGGATCCAAAATTTGGGGATCCAGTCCCAAGCTGGGATTTTGGGGGGGATCCAGGCCCCTCCCCCAAAAAAAGGGATCCGGTCCCATTCTGGGATTTTGGGGGGGTCCAGATCCCGCCTGGATCACCCCAGTGGATCCCGAGCCCCTGGTGAGTATCCTGGGTGGATCCCAGTCGATCCCAGCTCAATCCTGGGTGGATCCCAGCTGCTGGGAGATCCCCGGGATCTGCTGGGAGATTCCAGGTGGATCCCAGACCAATCAGAGCTGCTGGGGGAGGATCCCTGGATCCTCTGTGAGTCTCAAACGGATCCCAGGCTGATCCCAGGTGGATCCCAGGCTGATCCGGTATCAATCCCAGCTGATGGGCGATCCCCATAGTGGATCCCAGGTGAGTCCCAGGTGGATCCTGGGTGGATCCCAGGTCGATCACAGCTGCTGGGTGGATCCCAGGTGAGTCCCAATCGATCCTGGTGGGTCAGAGCCGCTGGGTGGATCCCCTGGGTGGATCCCAGTGGGTCAGAGCTGCTGGGAGATCCCCTGGATCCGCTGCTGCACCTCCTCCGCCTGCAGCTGCTCCCAGGTGAGCAGGGACAGCCCCAGCTGATCCTCCTGGGGAGGGATCCAGTGACAGTCAGGGGGATCCGGGGGGATCTGGGGGGGGACCCAAGAGTGTCCTGGAGGCATTTGGGGGAATCTGAGAGGGATCCAGGGGGATCTAGGAGGGATCCAGGGGGATCTGAGAGGGATCCCTGAGGGTCTGGGGGGAATCTGGAGATCTGGGGGCTCTGAACATGCTGGGAGGGACCCAGTGGGACCCAATTGGACCCACTGGAATCTACTGGGACCTTCTGGGACCTGATTGGATCCACTGGGACCTTTGGATCCCTGACCTGTCAAAAGAGCTGGGGGGAATGAGGGGAGTCTGGGGGCTCTGAACGTGCTGGGAGGGACCCACTGGGATCTGGCTGGATCCCCTGGGATCGACTGGATCCACTGACCCGGCGGAAGGGCTGGGGGGCTCAGGGGTGTCTGGGGGCTTTGGCTGGACCCAGTGGGACCAGATTTGACCCACTGGATCCCCCGGGATCCCCGGGATCCCCTGACCTGGCGGAAGGGCTGGGGGAATCAGGGGTGTCTGGGGGTTCTGAATGTGCTGGGAGGGACCTGGCTGGATCCCCTGGGATCGACTGGATCCCCTGACCTGGCGGAAGGGCTGGGCCATCTCCCTGAGGAACCTCTTGGCCGCCTGCACGGCCTCGTCCACGGTGAGGTTGAGGTGGGAGTCGGGCAGGTGCTCCTGGATCCAGCGCGGCAGCTTCCCCCGCTTGTCTGCCCGGGCAAAGCGCTGGGGGAGGGGGATGGGAAATTGGGGTGAGAAATGGGGAAATTGGGAAAAAAGGGGAAAAAATTGGTGAAAAAACAGTGAAAAAACGGTGAAAAAACGGTGAAAAACGGGTGAGAAATGGGGAATAATCGTGAAAATTGGGGGAAAATGGGGAAAAATGGGGTTTGGGACCCCAAATTATCCTAAAATAATCCCACGCTTGTCTGCCCGGGCAAAGCGCTGGGGGAAGGGGGATGGGCAATTTGGGGTGAGAAATGGGGAAATTGGGAAAAAAGGGGAAAAAATTGGTGAAAAAACAGTGAAAAAACGGTGAAAAAACGGTGAAAAACGGGTGAGAAATGGGGAATAAACGGTGAAAATTGGGGGGAAAATGGGGAAAAAATGGGGGTTTGGGACCCCAAATTATCCTAAAATAATCCCACACTTGTCTGCCCGGGCAAAGCGCTGGGGAAAAGGGGAAATGGGGAATTTGGGGTGAGAAATGGGGAAATTGGGAAAAAATGAGAAAAAATGGTGAAAAAATGGGGAAAATTGGTGGAAAAATGGAGAAAGAAATGGGGGAAAATGAGTGAAGAAAATGGAGGAAAATATCCCAAAAATCCCCCAAAAATCCCCCCAAAAATTCTCTAAAAATCCCAAAAATCCCAAAAAATCCCCAAATCTCACTCCCCACCTTATCAGCACAGACCATGATTCCATAGTCGGTTTTGCCCCTCAGGGCTCTCCCCACACACTGCGCCGCCCCAAAGTGACCCCAAAAATCCCCCAAAAAATCCCCAAAAATTCCCCAAAAAATCCCAAAAAATCTCCAAAAAATCCCCAAAAATCCCCAAATCTCACTCCCCACCTTATCAGCACAGACCATGATGCCATAGTCGGTTTTGCCCCTCAGGGCTCTCCCCACGCACTGCGCCGCCCCAAAGTGACCCCAAAATCCCCCAAAATCCCCCAAAAACCCCCAAAAATCCCCAAAAAATTCCCAAAAATCCCCAACAATCCCCAAATCTCACTCCCCACCTTATCAGCAAAGACCATGATGCCATAGTCGGTTTTGCCCCTCAGGGCTCTCCCCACGCACTGCGCCGCGTGTCTCATGGCATCGAAGGTCAGGAATTCTCCCTCCCGCACCTGCAGCTGCTCCCGCAGGAATTCCAGCCGGGCCTGGGGGGGCACAAAGGGAACCCCAAAAATAACCCACTCAGGGACCCAGAGACCCCCAAAATCCAGCCCAAAAATCATCCCAGAGACCCCCAAAATCCAGCCCAAAAACCCCACTCAGGGACCCCAAAACCATCCCAGAGACCCCCAAAATCCAACCCAAAAACCACCCCAGAGACCCCCAAAATCCAGCCCAAAAAAAAACCACTCAGGGACCCCAAAACCATCCCAGACACCCCCAAAATCCAGCCCAAAAACCCACTCAGGGACCCCAAAAACCATCCCAGAGACCCCCAAAATCCAGCCCAAAAATCATCCCCAGAGACCCCCAAAATCCAGCCCAAAAAAAACCCACTCAGGGACCCCAAAACCATCCCAGAGACCCCCCAGGTGACCCCAAAACTCCCCCCAGGTGACCCCAAAAAGCCCAAAAACCCCCAAAATGCCCCAAAACTCCTCCAGGGTGACCCCAGGTGACCCCAAAAATCCCAAAGACCCCCAGGTGACCCCAAAAAAACCCTCCAGGTACCCCAAAACTCCCCCAAAACCACCTCAGGTGACCCCAAAACTCCCCCCAGGCTGCCCCCAAAGCCCCAAAACTCCCCCAAGTACCCCAAACCCCTCCCATGTGACCCCAGGTACCCCAAAAACTCCCCCAGGTGACCCCAAAAATCCCAAACCCCCCCCCAAAATCCCCCCAAACCTTGAGGATGCGGCTCTGGGTGTAAACGTAGGGGACCCCAAACATGATCACAGCCCGGCCATAGTGATGGACTGGGGGGGCAAAAACGGGGTGAGGGACCCCAAAATATTCCAGAAACCTCCCAAAAAACCTGAATGGCCCAGTCCCAAAAAAATCCTCCCAAAAAACCCCCCAAAAAAACCCCCAAAATCCCAAAAAAACCTCCCGAAATCCCCCAAAAATCCCAAAATGACCCCAAAACCCCCTCAAAAAACCACCCAAAAAACCCCCCCAAAAAAACCTCAAAACCCACCAAAAATTCCCCAAAACTCTCCCAAAAATCCCCCAAAACTCCCCAAAAATTTCCCCAAAAATCCCAAAAAAACCCCCAAAAAATCCCAAAATTTTCCCAAAAAAACCCCAAATCCCCAAATTTTCCCAAAAATCCCCAAAATCCCCCCAAAACTCCTCAAAACCCCTGAGACCCCTCCTCAAAAACCCCAAAATCCCCCCAAAAACCCCAAAATTTTCCCCAAAACTCCCCAAACCCCACCAAAATTTTCCCATAAAATCCCCCAAACCCCCAAAAAATCTCCAAAATATCCCAGCATTTCCCCAAAATCCCCCCCAAAAAACCCCAAATCCCCAAAACTCCCCCAAAAAATCTCAAAAAATCCCCCCAAAAATCCCAAAATTTCCCCAAATCCCCCAAAATTCCCCAACATTTTCCCAAACCCCCCAACCCCCAAAACCCCCCCAAAATCCCCCCAAACTGACCGAAGTCGATGCCCTCGGAGACTTTCCCTCGCGCCACCGAGAGCAGCACGGCCCCCCGGCCGTTCTCACACGCCTGCAGGGACACCAAGGGACACATTTGGGGAGCCCCCACCCCAAAAATGAGACCCCCGGGGGTTGGGGGATTTTTTAGGATTTTTTTGGGATTTTTTTGGGATTTTTTTGGGGGGTTTTTTTGGCACCTCCTGGTATTTCTCCAGGGCCACGCTGGTCTCGGCTCCGTCCTGGGTCTCGATGAAGAGAAGTTTGTTCCTCTGGATGTTCTCCAGGATGCCCTGGGGGATTTGGGGGTCCTGAGTGTTTTTGGGGGTCCTGGAGGAATTTTGGGGGTCCTGGGTGTTTTTGGGGTGTCTTGGAGGGATTTTTGGGGAGTTTTGGGGTCCTGGGGGTTTTGGGAGGCTGGGAGGTGGTTCTGGGGGTCCTTGAGGGGTTCTGGGGGATTTTGGGGGTCCTGGAAGAAATTTTGGGGTCCTAGGCAGATTTTGGGGGTCCTGGAGGGATTTTTGCAGGGGGTCTTGGGAAGTTTTTTGGGGATTTTTTTTGTTCAGGGGCTTGTTCCTCTGGATGTTCTCCAGGATGCCCTGGGGGATTTGGGGATTTGGGGGTCCTGGGTGTTTTTTGGGGTGTCTTGGAGGGATTTTGGGGGAGTTTTTGGGGTTCTGGGCAGATTTTGGGGGAGTTTTTGGGGTCCTGGGTGATTTTTGGGGGGTCCTGGGTGTTTTTTGGGGGGATTTTTGGGGTCCTGGGGGGGATTTTGGGGGAATTTTGTGGGTTCTGGGGAAGAATTTGGGGATTTTTTGGGGTTCAGGGTCTCGTTTGTTCCTCTGGATGTTCTCCAGGATGCCCTGGGGGGGATTTGGGGGATTTTGGGGGTCCTGGGTGATTTTTGGGGGATTTTTTTGGGATATTTTTGGGATTTTTTTGGGGATATTTCAAGGATTTTTAACGATATTTTGAGAACATTTTGAGAACATTTTGAGAACATTTTTGGGATATTTTGAGGATATTTTGGGGAATATTTCTGGGAAATTTTTGGATATTTTGGGGATTTTTTGGGGATATTTTTGGGATTCTTTTGGGGGATATTTCAAGGATTTTTAACGATATTTTGGGGATATTTTGGGTATATTTTGGGGATATTTTGGGAGTATTTTGGGGATATTTCTGGAATATTTTGGGGATGTTTTGGGGCTGTTTTGGGATGTTTTTTGGGGTCCCACCTGCTCATACCACGAGGCCACGGTGCTCTCCAGGTAAACGTAGCTGGTGAAAAACGCCACGAGCCCGTCGGGCACCACAGCTGAGAGCTCCAGCAGCAGCTGCCCATAATTCCTGACCACAGCTGGAAATTTGGGGTGGATTTGGGATCAGTTTGGGGTTTTGGGGACCCCCAAAAAATCCCAAATTCATAGAGACCAAAAATCCCCCAAAAATCCCCCAAAAATTCCTCAAAAAACCAAAAAAAAATTCCTCAAAATCCCCCCAAGAGCTGCAGCAGCAGCTGCCCCAAATTCCTGACCACAGCTGGAAATTTGGGGTGGATTTGGGATCAGTTTGGGGGTTTGGGGAACCCAAAAAATCCCAAATTCATAGAGACCAAAAATTCCCCAAAAACCCCCAAAAATTCCTCAAAAAACCAAAAAAAAATCCCTCAAAATCCCCCCAAGAGCTGCAGCAGCAGCTGCCCCAAATTCCTGATCACAGCTGGAAATTTGGGGAGAATTTGGGATAAATTTGGGGTTTTGGGGACCCCCAAAAAATCCCAAATTCATAGAGACCAAAAATCCCTAAAAATCCCCCAAAAAATTCCTCAAAAAACAAAAAAAAATTCCCTCAAAATCCCCCCAAGAGCTCCAGCAGCAGCTGCCCCAAATTCCTGACCACAGCTGGAAATTTGGGGAGAATTTGGGATCAATTTGGGGTTTTGGGGAACCCAAAATCCTTCCAAAATCCCCCAGAAATAAAAAAATCCACAAAATTCCCACGAAAATTCCCTCAAAATCCCCCCAAGAGCTGCAGCAGCAGCTGCCCCAAATTCCTGACCACAGGTGGAATTTTGGGGTGATTTTGGGATCAATTTGGGATTTTTGGGGACCCCAAAAAAATCCCAAATTCATAGAGACCAAAAATCCCCCAAAACCCCCCCAAAAATTCCTCAAAAAACCCAAAAAAATTCCATAAACCCCCCCCCCCCCCAAATTCCTGACCACAGCTGGAAAATTTGGGGAGAATTTGGGATAAATTTGGGGTTTTGGGGAACCCAAAATCCCCCAAAATCCCCAGAAATGAAAAAAAAATCCACAAAATTTCCCCCAATCTCCCAAAATCCCAAATTTCCCCAAATTTTCCAAAAACACCAAAATCCTTCCAAAATCCCCAAAAAAATCCCCCAAATCCCCAAAAATCCTTCCAAAAATCCCCCCAAAATCCTCCCAAAAATCCCCAAAATTTCCCCAAAAAAACCCCCCAAAAATTCCCAAATTTTCCCAAAAATTCCCAAATATCTCCAAAATTTCCCCAAAAAAACCCCCAAAAATTCCCAAATTTCCCCCAAAAATTCCCAAATTTGCCCCAAATTCCCAAATTTTGCCCCAAACTCACCGATGTCCTCACGGGTCTCGAATTTGGAGCTCATGGCCACCTGGTCATTGCCCCTGCCCACAATCTGAGCAATTAACAATCATCATAATTCATTCCAAATAATTACAATTCATTCCAAATAATTACAAATAATTCAAAAAAATTTAAAATAATTCAAAATAATTACAAATAATTCAAAAAAATTTAAAATAATTCCAAATAATTCCAAATAATTCCAAATAATTCAATTAATTCAGAATAATTCAAAAGAATCCAAAAGAGTTTAAAATAATTAAAATTAATTAAAATTAATTGAAAAGAATTAAAAATAACTCCAAATAAATAATTCCAAATAATTCCAAAAAATTAAAAATAACTCAAAAGAATTCAAAAGAACTAAAAATAATTTAAAATAATGCAGAAGAATTCAAAATAATTTAAAATTACTAAAATTAATTCAAAGTAATTCAAAATAATTTTTAACAATTCAAAATAATTCAAAATTATTAAAAAGAATTAAAAATAATTGAAAATAATTAAAAATAATTCAAAAGAATTCAAAATAAAGAGACCCCAGGACCCCCCAAGATGCCCCAAATATTCCTGAGAGTTGCCCAGAGCCCCCCAAAACTCCCTGAAACCCCCCAAAACCCCCAAAAATCCCTGAGACCCCCAGGACTCCCCAAAATCTCCCAAAAATCCCTCCAGGACCCCCCCAAAAATATCTGGGACCCCCAAAATCCCTGAGACCCCCAAAACCCCTCCAGGAGCCCCAAAAATCCTGGGGACCCCTCAGACCCCCAAATCCCCCAGACCCCCAAAATCTCCCCAGGACCCCCAAAATTCCTCTGGGACCCCCAAAAATATCTGGGACCCCAAAAAATCCCTGGGACCCCCTCAGACCCCCAAATCCCCCAGACCCCCAAAATCTCCCCCAGGACCCCCAAAATCCCCCCAGAATTCCCCTGGGACCCCCCCCAACCCCCCAAAAAATATCTGGGACCCCCCAAAATTCCTGAGACCTCCCCAGGACCCCCAAACCCCCAAAATCTGCCCCAAGACCCCCCAAAAGATTTCAAGAACCCCCCCAAAAACCCCTCAGACCCCCCCAAACCCCCCCAGGACCCCCCAAAATCTGCCCCTCCCCCCTCACCATGGGGCACAGGCAGGTCCGGGCCAGGGTCATGCTGAAGGTTGCCATGGTAACGGGGCTGAACCCCAAAATTTTGGGGTAAACTCCAGGGGGACAAAGTCTGAGGGGAGGGGAAAAGATTTTGGGGATTTTTTGGGGTTCCCAGAGAGATTTGGGAATTTTGGGGGAATATTTTGGGGATTTTTGGAGGATTTTTTCGGTTTTTTGGGGGATTTTTTGGGGCTTTTGGGGGGATTTTTTGGGGATGTTTTTGTTTTTTTGGGGGGGATAATTTGGGGGATTTTTGGGGATATTTTGAGAATTTTTGGGAGATTTTTTGGGGGTTTTTTGGGGGGATTTTTTTGGGGTTCTTGGGGGGATTTTTTTGGGGTTTTTTTGGGATATTTTGAGAATTTTTTGGGGATTTTTTTGGGTTTTTTGGGGATATTTTGGAGATATTTAAGGGATATTTTAAGGACATTTTGGGGATATTTTTGGGATATTTTTGGGAATATTTTGGGGTCCCTCACCCTCGAGCTGATGATGGATTTTTTGGGATATTTTGGGGATATGTAGAGGATATTTTGGGATATTTTAAGGATATTTTTGGGATATTTTGGGGATACTTTTGGGGTGTTTTTGGGATATTTTTGGGGATATTTTTGGGGTGTTTTTGGGATATTTTTGGGGTGTTTTTGGAGTGTTTTTGGGGTGTTTTTGGGATATTTTTGGGGTGTTTTTGAGGATATTTTTATAGTATTTTGGGGATATTTTTGGGGTGTTTTTGGGATGTTTTTGGGGTTGTTTTGGGGTGTTTTTGGGGTGTTTTGGGGTCCCTCACCCCCGAGGTGATGATCACTGACTGGAAGCGCTCGAACACGGGTCTGATGGCGATGGAGGCGTCCAAACAGCTGGGGGGGGAGGGGGACCAAAATATCCCCAAAATTTCCCAAAATTTCCCCCACAATCCCCTCAAAATCCCTCAAAATCCCCCCAAAAATCCCCTCAAAAAATCCTCCCAAAAATTCCCCAAAAATTCCCTCAAAAATCCTTCCAAAATCCCCCAAAATCCCCTCAAAAATCCTCCCAAAAATCCCCCAAAATCCCCCAAAAATCCCCTCAAAAATCTTCCCAAAAATCCCTCCCAAAAATCCCCCAAAATCCCCCTCAAAATCCCCAAAAATCCCTCCCAAAAATCCCCCAAAAATCCCAAAAACCCCCCAAAATCCCCTCAAATCTCCCCAAAAATCCCCTCAAAAATCCTCCCAAAAATCCCCCAAAATCCTCCCAAAAATCCCTCCCAAAAATCCCCCAAAATCCCCCCAAAAATCCCCTCAAAAATCCCTCAAAATCTCCCCAAAAATCCCCTCAAAAATCCTCCCAAAAATCCCCCAAATCTCCCCAAAAATCCCTTCAAAAATCCTCCCAAAAATCCCAAAAAATCCCCCCCAAAAATCCCCTCAAATCTCCCCAAAAATCCCCTCAAAAATCCTCCCAAAAATCCCCAAAATCCCCCCAAAAATCCCCAAAATCCCCCCAAAAATCCTCCCAAAAATCCCCCCCAAAAATCCAAAAAATCCCCTCAAATCTCCCCAAAAATACCTCAAAATCCTCCCAAAATCCCCCAAAATCCCCCCCCAAAAATCCCTCAAAATCCCCCAAAATCCCCCAAAATCCCCTCAAAATCTTCCCAAAAATCCCTCCCAAAAATTCCCCAAAATCCCCCAAAAATCCCCCCTCAAAAATCCCCCCAAAAATCCCTCCTCCAAAAAATCCCCAAAAATCCCAAAAATCCCCCAAAATCCCCTCAAATCTCCCCAAAAATCCCTCAAAATCCTCCCAAAATCCCCAAAATCCTCCAAAAATCCCCTCCCCTCAAAATCCCCCAAAATCCCCCAAAATCCCCCCCTCAAAATCTCCCCTCAAAATCTCCCCAAAATCCTCCAAAAATCCCCCCAAAATCACCCAAAATCCCCCAAAAATCCCTCAAAAATCCCCCCAAAAATCCCCCAAAATTCCCCTCAAAATCTCCCCTAAAACCCCCCAAAATCCCCCAAAATCCCCCAAAATCCCAAAAATCTCCCCAAAATCCTCCCAAAAATCCCCTAAAATCCTCAAAATCCCCAAAATCCTCCCAAAATCCCCAAAAATCCCCAAAATCCCCCAAAAATCCCCTCAAAATCCTCAAAATCTCCTCAAAATCCCCCAAAATCCTCCCAAAATCCTCCCAAAATCCCCAAAACCCCCAAAATCCCCTCAAAAATCCCTCAAAATCTCCCCAAAAATCCCCTCAAAAATCCTCCCAAAAATCCCCCAAAATCCCCCCAAAAATCCCCCAAATAATCCAAAATTGCTGCAAAAAAGCCCCAAAATCCCCCCTAAAATCCCCCCCCAAAAATCCCAAAAAATCCCAAATGACCCAAAATCCCCCAAAATTTCCCCCAAAATCCCCAAAATTTCCCCAAAATTTCCCCAAATTCCCCAAATTCCCCACCTGAAGTGCAGCACGGGGTTGGAGATGCTCGGGGTGCGCTCGTCAAAGGGCTCCATGATGATGGTGAAACCTGAAGGGTTTTGGGGGAAATTTGGGGAATTTTGGGAATTTTGGGGGTTCTGGGGTTTTTTGGGAGGTTTGGGGTTTTTTGAGGGGAAATTTGGGGTTTTTTGGGGGGATTTTTGGGGTGAATTTGGGGTATTTTTGGGGATTTTTGGGGTGTTTATTGGGATTTTTGGGGTGAATTTTGGGATTTTTGGGGTGAATTTTGGGGTGAATTTTGGGGTATTTTGAGGAGGATTTTTTGGGGTGAATTTTGGGGATTTTTGGGGTAAATTCTGAGGTGATTTTTGGGGTGAATTTTGGGATTTTTGGGGTGAATTTTGTGGGGATTTTTGGGATTTTTTGGGGTTAATTTTGGGATTTTTGTGGGGATTTTGGGGATTTTGGGGGATTTCTGGGGTATTTGGGGGGTATTTTTGGCAGTATTTTTGGGGTGATTTTTAGGGTGATTTTTGGGGTGAATTTTGGGATTTTTGGGGTGAACTTTGGGGGGGATTTTTAGCGGTGAATTTTGGTTATTTTGGGGTGATTTTTGGGGATTTTGGGCAGGATTTCTAGGCTATTTTTGGCGGTATTTTGGGGGTGAATTTTGAGGTTTTGGGGGTAATTTCTGAGGTGATTTTTGAGGTGAATTTTGGGATTTTTGGGGTGAATTTTGGGATTTTTGGGGTGATTTTTGGGGTATTTTTGGGGTGAATGTTGGGATTTTTGGGGGGATTTCTGGGGTATTTTTAGCAGTATTTTTGGGGGATTTTTGGAGTGAATTTTGGTATTTTTGGGGTGATTTTTGGGGTGAATGTTGGTATTTTTGGGGTGATTTTTTGGGGTGAATGTTGGTATTTTTGGGGTGATTTTTTGGGGTGAATGTTGGTATTTTTGGGGTGATTTTGGGGGCCCCCACCTTTGCTGTAGGTGCTGACCAAGGTGGCGAAATTGGCCACGAGGGTGATGGGGGAGAAATCAGCGACGTCAGGGAGGGCCAAGGTGCGGAGCAGGGAGTGCAGGCGCTCGGCACAGAACCTGGGAGCCAAATTTGGGGGTCAGGGACCCCAAAAATGAAACCGGGGACCCCAAAAACCCCCAAAAACCACCCCAAAAACCCCCCCAGGAACCCCAAAAACCCCAAAAAACCACCCCAAAGACCCCAAAAACCCCCCAAAAACCCCCCAAACCACCCTAAAACCCCCCAAAAAACCCCATTTTTTGCTCTCCCAATCCCATTTTTGGGGTGCAGATCCCGTTTTTGGGGTGCAGATCCCATTTTTTGGGGTACAGATCCCATTTTTTGGGGTGCAGAATCCATTTTTTGGGGTCCTGATGCCATTTTTAGGGGTCCTGATGCCATTTTTGCTCTCCCACTCCCATTTTTAGGGGTCCCAATCCCATTTTCTGCTCTCCCGATCCCATTTTTAGGGCTCCCAATCCCGTTTTTTTTCCTCCCACTCCCATTTTTGGGGGTGCAGATCCCATTTTTGGGGTGCAGAGCCCTCACCTGAGGGGTTTCCTGTCGATGCAGACCCTCTCCCTGAGCTCCCTGAGGAAGGCTGGGGGGCTCAGCTGCTGCACTCGGGGTCCCCGGAGCTGCGCCCGCAGCTGCTCCACCAGGCGCCGCAGGAACCCCACAAAGTGCTCGGCCGTGCGGATGCTGCCCGGGACTGCCTCTGGAATAGGGGAAAAACGGGGAAAAATGGGGGTCAGAGCACCCCAGAATCGATCAGAGCACCCCAAAATCTGTGGGGAACCCCAAAATCCCGATTGAAATCGATGGAGAAACCCCCAAATCCAAGGGAACCCCACAAAGTGCTCGGCCGTGCGGATGCTGCCCGGGACTGCCTCTGGAATGGGGGAAAATGGGGCTCAGGGAACCCCAAAATCCATCAGAGCACCCCAGAATCGATCAGAGCACCCCAAAATCTGTGGGGAACCCCAAAATCCCGATTGAAATCGATGGAGAAACCCCCAAAATCCAGGGGAACCCCAAAAATCCAGTGGATCCCAGCAGATCCCAAACCCCCAAAAGATCTCCCAGGGACTTTGGGGGGATCCTGAGGATTTTGGTGTGAATTTCGAGGTTTTGGGGGTTCCTCGATCAGGACAGATCCCGGTGGATCCCGGTGGATCCCCACCCTGCAGGATCTCGTCGGGCAGCACGGGGTTCCCCAGGAACAGGTCGGACTCGCGGGCGGCGCCGGCCTCGCGCAGCCCCTGCACCAGGCGCCGGTACTCGTCCGCCAGGCGCCGGGAATCCGTCTCCTTGAGCCTGGAATGGATCCCAAAACCATCTCTGGGATCCCAAAAATCCATCCCTGGGATCCCAACAATGCCCAAAATCCATCCCCGGGATCCCCAAAATCCATCCTCGGGATCCCCAAAGCTCCCCCAAACCACCCCTGAACACCCCAAATTCCCCCTCAAGGACCCCCTAAACCCCTTCTGGAACCCCCCAAACCACCCCTGAGCACCCCCAAACCTCCCAGGGACCCCCAAACCCCATTTGGGACCCCAAAATCCCCAAAATCCCCCAAAATCCCCCTGACCTCTGGGCTGTGCTCTGCAGCGTGGCCACGTTGGCCTGGCAGCGCTCAAGGGTCCCTGAGCACCCCAAAACCAGCCCTGAGCACCCCCAAAGCCCTTTTAGAACCCCAAAATCCCCCTGGGGATCCCCTCAAGAACCCCCAAACTCATTTGGGACCCCCCCAAACCCCATTTGGGACCCCCAAAATCCCCCCAAAAAACCTCTGGACTGTGCTCTGCAGTGTAACCACTTTGGCCTGGCAGCGCTCAAGGGTCCCTGAGCACCCCAAAACCCCTTTCAGAACCCCAAAATCCCCTGGGGATCCCCTCAAGAACCCCCAAACTCATTTTGGACCCCAAAATCCCCCAAAATCCCCCTGACCTCTGGACCGTGCTCTGCAGCGTGGCCACGTTGGCCTGGCAGCGCTCAAGGGTCCCTGAGCACCCCAAAACCCCTTTTAGAACCCCAAAATCCCCCTGGGGATCCCCTCAAGAACCCCCAAACTCATTTTGGAACCCCCCAAACCCCATTTGGGACCCCCAAAATCCTCCCAAAAAACCTCTGGACTGTGCTCTGCAGTGTGGCCACTTTGGCCTGGCAGCGCTCAAGGGTCCCTGAGCACCCCAAAACCCCTTTTAGAACCCCAAAATCCCCCTGGGGATCCCCTCAAGAACCCCCAAACCCATTTGGGACCCCCAAAATCCCCCCAAAATCCCCCCTGACCTCTGGACCGTGCTCTGCAGCGTGGCCACGTTGGGCTGGCAGCGGTCAAGGGTCCCTGAGCACCCCAAAACCCCTTCTGGAGCCCCCAAACCTCCTCTGAGCACCCCAAACCTCTCAGGGACCCCCCAAACCCATTTGGGACCCCCAAAATCCCCCCAAAATCCCCCTGACCTCTGGACCGTGCTCTGCAGCGTGGCCACGTTGGCCTGGCAGCGGTCGAGGGTCCGGCGGGTGATGGTCACTCCCATGGCCTCGATACAAACATTATCTACAACAAAACCCCATCAACCCCAATTTGGGGGTTCAGAGACCCCCCAAAAAGCAGCCAGGGGGGTCGGGGGGGGGGGGGTCTCACCGATGTTGTGAGCTTCATCAAACACCACGACCGAGGAGCGGGCGAGTTCCCCCGACACCAGCCCCGCGATCTTGGGGTCCAGCAGGTAATGGTAGCTGTACACCACCACGTTGGCGTGGGCCAGCTGGAAATTTGGGAGATTTTGGGGAGCCCCAGAATCATTTTGGGGGTCCCAGAAAAAATTTGGGGTGATTTGGGGTTCCTCAGAAAAAAATTGGGGGATTTTGGGGTGATTTTAGGGGATTTTAGGGTGATTTTGGGGTGATTTTTGGGGTGATGGTAGCTGTACACCACCACGTTGGCGTGGGCCAGCTGGGAATTTGGGAGATTTTGGGGTTCCCCCCAAAAATTTGGGGGATTTTAGGGGGATTTAGGGGGATTTTGGGGGACTTTAGGGTGATTTGGAGGGATTTATGGTGATTTTTGGGGGTCCCCAGAGATATTTTGGGGTTCCCCAGAAAAAATTTGGGGGATTTTGGGATGCCCAGAGAGATTTTGGGGGATTTTTGGGTAATTTTGGGGGGATTTTAGGGTGCCCAGAGGGATTTTGGGGGGATTTTGGGGGATTTTGGGATATTTCTGGGATATTTTTGGGGATGTTTTGGGGATATTTTTGGATATTTTGGGATATTTTTGGGATATTTTTTGGGATGTTTTTGGGATGTTTTGGGGATATTTTTGGGATATTTCTGGGATTATTTGGGATCTTTCCAGAATATTTTTGGAATATTTTTGGGATATTTTTGGGATATTTTTTGGGATGTTTTGGGGTTATTTTGGGGATATTTTTGGGGTGATTTTGAGATACTTTTGGGATATTTTTGAAATATTTCGGGGATATTTTTTGGGATGTTTTTGAGATGTTTTTGGAATATTTTTGGGATATTTGGGGGTGGTTTTGGGATGTTTTTAAGATATTTCTGGGATATTATGGGATGGATTTGGGCTCCATACCGAGGCCCTGGCCAGGAAATAGGGGCAGCAGGGAACCCCGGGAATATTTCTGGGATATTATGGGATGGATTACCGAGGCCCTGGCCAGGAAATAGGGGCAGCAGGGAACCCTGGGGATATTTCTGGGATATTACGGGATGGATTTGGGCTCGTACCGAGGCCCTGGCCAGGAAATAGGGGCAGCAGGGAACCCTGGGGATATTTCTGGGATACTTTGGGATATTATGGGATGGATTCTGGGTCCATACCGAGGCCCTGGCCAGGAAATAGGGGCAGCAGCCGCGCTGGCGGCCGAGCGCCCGGAGATCGTCCAGGTTGTGAACCCCGAAGGGGAGGGGGCTCTGCCGGCCCCGGGCCTCGAACTCCTGCGGGGAAAGGGGGAGAAACAGCTCAGAAATGGGGAAAAAGCTGCTCAAAATGGGGAAAAACTGCTCAAAATGGGGAAAAGCTGCTCAGAAATGGGGAAAAACAGACCAAAATGGGGATAAACAGCTCAGAAATGGGGATAAACAGCTCAGAAATGGGGAAAAATGGACCAAAAATGGTGAAAAACGGACTAAAAATGGGGAAAAAACAGCTCAGAAATGGGGATAAGCAGACCAAAATGGGGCTGGGGATCCCCAAAATGGGGCTGAGATCACCCCCAGATCCCCCTGGGACCCTCTGGGATCCCCCAGATCCCCCCAAATCCCTCCCAGATCCCCTCAGATCCCCCAGGATCCTGCCAGATCACCCCAAACCCCTCCCAGATCCCCTCAGATCCCTCCCAGATCCCCTCCAGGATCCTCCTGGGACCCTCTGGGACCCCCCAGATCCCTCCCAGATCCCTGAGGGATCCCGCAGACCTGGAAGAAGGCGCAGGTGTCGCGGGGGCCCTCGGGGGGGTCCCGCAGGTACGAGGCCGTCAGGGCCAGGCAGCGGCTGTCGACCTCCTTCCCCAGGCGGAGAGCAGAGACCTGTGGGACAGGGATCCACTGGGATCCACTGGGATCCACTGGGACCCACCCACAGCCCTGTGATCCCCCCTCCTTCCCCAGGCGGAGAGCAGAGACCTGCGGGGCAGGGATCCACTGGGATCCACTGGGGTCTGCTGGGGTCTGCTGGGACTCACCCACACCCCTGTGATCCCCCCTCCTTCCCGAAACGGAGAGCTAAGACCTGGGGGAGGGATCTGCTGGGATCCACTGGGATCCACAGGGGCCCTCTGGGACCCACCCACAGCCCTGGGACCCCCTGGGATCCCTCCACCTCTCCGAACCGGAGAGCCAAGAGCTGGGGGGAGGGATCTACTGGGATCCACTGGAATCTACTGGGGTGTACTGGGACCCCCATGATCCCTTCTTCTTCTCAAACTGGAGAGCTGAGGCCTGGGAGAGGAATCCACTGGGATCTACTGGGATCTGCTGGGACCCCCGTGACCCCCCTCCCTCCTTCCCGAAGCGCAGAGCAAAGACCTGGTGGGAAGGAATCCACTGGGATCCACTGTGCTCTACTGGGATCTGTCTGGGATTCACTGGGGCACACCCACACGCCTGGGATCCCACTGAATCCCTCCCCCCAGATCCCCCCAGGATCCCCCCGGATCCCGGGGATCCACTGACCTGGGGGTGCACGCAGAGGTTCTTGCGGGAGCTGAGCGCCAGCGCCAGGAAGGGCAGCGGCTCCCCCAGATCCCGCCGGTAACAATCCAGCAGCTTCCGCAGCTCCTCCACCACCTGGGACAGGGGATCCAGTCTGAGAGATCCACCACAGGGATCCACCCATCCCCCATTCACCACCCTCCCTGAGGGATCCAGCCATCCCCCATCCCCCAGATCCCGCCGGTAACAATCCAGCAGCTTCCGCAGCTCCTCCACCACCTGGGACAGGGGATCCAGTCTGAGGGATCCACCACAGGGATCCACCCATCCCTCATTCACCACCCTCCCTGAGGGATCCAGCCATCCCCCATCCCCCAGATCCCGCCGGTAACAATCCAGCAGCTTCCGCAGCTCCTCCACCACCTGAGGGGATCCCAGGGATCTGAGGGGATCCATTTTGAGATCCACCCACCCCCCACCCCGGGGGATCCCCGCCCCCACCTTCTCGATCTCGGGCACGGTGCGGGAGCAGTAGATCAGCTTGGAGACGTCCAGGGGGTGAGCCTGGGGAAATGGGATCGGATGGGATCCACTGGGATCCCCTCAAGATCCCCCCAAACCCTCCGAGATCCCTCAAAACCTCTCAAGATCCCCCAAAATCCCTCGAGATCCCCCCAAACCCCCTCAAGATCCCCCAGAATCTCCCCCAAAACCCCCTGAGATCCCCCCCAAGATCCCCTAAATCCCCTGAAATCCCCCCCAAAACTCCTCATGATCCCCCAAAAATCCCCCCAAGATCCCTCAAGAACCCCCAAAAATTCCCCCAAAACCCCCCCAAGATCCCCTGAGATTCCCCAGAATCCCCCTAAACCCCCCCCAAACCTCTCAAGATCCCTCAAAACCTCCTGAGATCCCCCAAGATCCCCCAAATCCCCCCCAAACCCCTCAGGATCCCCCTAAATCCTCCCCAAAAATTCCCCCAAAACCCCCCAAGATTCCCCAGAATCCCCCTAAACCCCCAAACCTCTCAAGATCCCTCAAAATTCCCCCCAGATCCTCCTGGGATCCCCCAAAACCTTGTGAGATCCCCCCGGATCCCCCCCTCACCCTCTGGTAGGCCACGATCAGCGCCAGCAGCGACACCGTCTTGCCGGTCCCCGACGGCATCTCCAGCACCCCGTGACCCTGGGGGGGATCCCAGATCCCTCAGGATCCCGATGGATCCCCCAGGATCCCAGTGGATCCCCCGATCCCACCTTGGCGTCCAGCGTGCGCTTGAGCTCCAGCATGTAGGAGAACTGCTCGGGGTAGATGAACTCGTAGGGGAACAGCACCAGCAGCCCGTCCACGTTCAGCCTGGGGGGGGATCCCAGGGGATCTGCTGGGATCCACTGGGATCTGGTGTGGATCTCGAGGGATTTTGGGGCAATTTGGGGGATTTGGGGGATTTTGGGGTTTGGAGGATTTGGGATGGCACCAGGAGCCCGTCCACGTTCAGCCTGGGGGGGATCCCAAGGGATCTGCTGGGATCCACTGGGATCTGGAGTGGATCTCGAGGGGTTTGGTGGGATTTTATGGGGTTTTTTTGGGGGATTGAGGGGGGATTTTGGGATTTGGGACAGCACCAGGAGCCCCTCCGTGCTCAGCCTGGGGGGATCCCAGGGGATCGGGTGGGATCTGGTGTGGATCTCGAGGGATTTTGGGGCAATTTGGGGGATTTTGGGGTTTGAGGGATTTGAATCAGCACCAGGAGCCCCTCCATGCTCAGCCTGTGGGATCGGGTGGATCCCAGGGTGGATCTCGAGGGATTTTGAGGGGATTTGGGGAATTTTGGTTCCCTCTGCTCCCCAAACTAGGCCGGACTGGGATGAACTGGGAGCTCTACGTTGGATCGAACCAGTCCGACAAAAACCTCCTCAAACCCCCCGATCCCCGCCCGAAATCCCTCAAAATCCCCAAATTTCCCTCAGAATTCCCTCAAAATTCCCAAAATTCCCTCAGAATTCCCTCAAAATCCTCCAAAATTCCCTCAAATCGCCGCTTTTCCCACTCTTCCGTCACTTCCGGTGTGGGCCGTAAGGCCGCGGGATGGGGCGAGGGGAGGTGAGGAGAGGGCGGGGAGGGATCTGAGGGGGTCAGGGGGGTTTGGAGGAGGGAAAATGGGGAGTGTGAGGGGAAAAGGGGGGTGGAGGAGGGGTCTGTGGGGTTTGGGGGGGTCTGAGGGGCTCGGAGGGAAAAGTGAGGGGGGTCTGAGGGGAAAGAAGAGATGGGGGGCAGAGGGTTTGGGGGGGATCTGAGGGGTGAGGAGGGAAAAGTGAGGAGGGGTTTGAAGGAAAAGGGAAAGTGAGGAGGGGTCTGTGGGGAAAGGGAGTGGCAGGAAATATTCAGGGGGTTTTGGGGGGTCGGTGGGGTTTGGGGGGGGTCTGTGGGGTTTGGGGGATCTCTGAGGGATTTTGGGGGATCTCTGAGGGATTTTGGGGGGTCTCTGGGGGATTTTGGGGGGTCTCTGGGCTGTGGGGGATGGGGGCAGCCCCTCAGAGCCCCCCCCGTCTCCCCCCAGGCCGCTCCTGCCTGACCCGGCTCTGCTCAAATCCGACACAATGGGTGAGGGATGGACACCAAATTCCTCCAAAATTCCCTCTGAGACACCCCAAAATTCCTCCAAAATCCCAAAATCTCCTCTGAGACACCCCAAAATTCCTCCAAAATTCCCTCTGAGACAGCCCAAAATTCCTCCAAAATCCCAAAATTTCCTCTGAGACACCCCAAAATTCCTCCAAAATTCCCTCTGAGACACCCCAAAATTCCTCCAAAATTCTCTCTAAAACACTCCAAAAACTCCTTCACAATCTCCAAATTTTCTCTAAAACAGCCCAAAATTTTTCCAAAACCCCCAAATTCTGCCTAAAACACCCCCAAATCCCCATAACACACCCAAAACTCCTCCAAAACCCCCAAATTGTCTCTAAAACACCCCAAAATTCCCCCAAAACACCCCAAAATTCCTTCAAAATTCCCGGAATTCTTTCTAAAATACCCCAAAATTCCTCCAAAATCCCAAAATTCCCTCTAAAACACTCCCCAAATCCCCAAAACACCCCAGAATTCCTCTAAAATCATAAAATTATTCATAGAACACCCCAGAATTTCTCCAAAAATCCCAAAATTCTCCTTAAAACTGCCCAAAAATTCCTTAAAAAACCCCAGGATTTCTTAAAAATTTCCAGAACCGTGTGTTAAAAACTCCTTAGTTCTTTTAAAACCTCTAAAAATTCCTTAAAAACTCTCAAAAATCCCAGAAAAACATAAAAAATTATTTAAACCCCCCAAATTCTTTAAAATCTTTTAAAATTCCTTAAAATAACCCCAAAAATTGCTGTAAAAACCCCCAAATTCTCTAAAACCCCCCAAATCCTTTCATTCCCCAAAAGAAAAAACCCCAAAATCTCCCCAAGCCCCTCCCCCCCTTTCCCCTCCCCCCTCCCCACCCCCTGCTCAGTAAATCCCCAACAGCTGGGAACGCCTGGAATGGCCCCTCCCCCACCCCAATCCCATTTTTCCTTCCCCTCCCCCATCCCATTTCTCCAACCCAAATCCCTTTTTTTTTTTCACTCCAAAATCCCATTTTTGCCCCCAAAATCCCATTTCTCTTCTGGTTTTCCCCATTTCCTGAAATCCCTTTTTTGCCCCCAAAATCTCATTTTTCCCAATTTTTTTCCCTTTTATTCCCAAAAAACCCAAATCCCATTTTTACCCCCAAAAGTCTCATTTTTTTCCCTCAAATCCCATTTTTTGTTCTTCAATCCCATTTCTTTTCCCCCAAAATCTCTTTTTTTCCACAAAAATCTCAGTTTTTTTCCCCATTCCCCCAAATCTCATTTTTTTCCTCCTAAAATCTCACTTTTTCCCCATTTACCCCCAAATCTCATTTTTTATCCCCCAAAAATCTCATTTTCCCCCCAAAATCTCATTTTCCCCTCAAATCCCATTTTTTGTTTTCCAATCCCATTTCTTTTCCTCCTAATATCATTTTCCACCCACCAAAAATCTTTTTTCCCCCTCAAATCTCATTTTTTCCCCATTTCCTCCCCAAAAATCCCATTTTTCCCCCCAAAATCTCATTTTTTCCCCATTCCTCCCCCAAAAATGTCTTTTTCCCCTCCAAATCTGATTTTTTTTCCCCCCAAAATCTCATTATTTTTCCCCATTTTGTCCCTCAAAAATCTCATTTTTTCCCCTCCAAATCTCATTTTTCCCCCAAAAATCCCATTTTTTCCCCCTAAAATCTCATTTTTTCCCCATTTCACCCCCAAAAATCTCATTTTTTACTCCCTAAAATCTCATTTTTTCTGTATTTCCCCCCCCAAAATCTCATTTTTTCCCTCCAAACCTCATTTTTGCCCCCCAAATCCCATTTTTTCCCCAATTTTTCCCCATTTTTCCCATTTTCCCCCCAGCCACCTGGGAGTGGCTGCAGTTCTTCGAGGACGCCGGGATCCCGCCCGGCCCCGCCCTGGGCTACGCCGTGGCCTTCGTGGATAACAGGTGGGGGAGGGGGGAAAAATCCTGGGAATTGGGGGGAAAAAATTGGGAATGGGGGAAAAACATTCCTGGGAATGAGAAAAAAAAATCCTGGGAATGGGGGGAAAAAATTAGTGGGAATGGGGGAACAATTCCTGGAGATTCCTCAAAAAATGGGGGGAAAAACATTCCTGGGAATGGGGGAAAAATTGGGAATGGGAAAAAAATTCGTGGGAATGAGAAAAAAAAAATCCTGGGAATGGGGAAAAAAATTGGGAATGGGGGAAAAAAATTCCTGGGAACGGGGGGAAAAAATTCCTGGGAATAAGAAAAAAAATTCCTGGGAATGGATAAAAATTCTTGGGAATGGGAAAAAAATTGCTGGGAATGGGAAAAAAAGTTTCTGGAGATCCCTCAAAAAATGGGGGGAAAAACATTTCTGGGAAAGGGGATAAAAATTCCTGGGAATGGGGAAAAATTCCTGGGAATGGGGAAAAAAATTGCTGGGGATGGGGGAAAATTTCTGGGGATGGGGGAAAAAATTGCTGGGAATGAGAAAAAAAAATTTCTGGAGATCCCTCAAAAAATGGGGGAAAAATTCCTGGGGATGGGGGAAAAAATTGCTGGGAATTGAGGGAAAACCGCCCTGGGAATGGTTTTTATTTCAGCTGGATCTCTGGGTGGATCCCAGTGGATCCCAGCCCCTCTCTCCCCCCAGGATCCACAAGAACATGCCGCTGGATCTCTGGGTGGATCCCAGTGGATCCCAGCCCCTCTCTCCCCCCAGGATCCACAAGAACATGCTGCTGGATCTCTGGGTGGATCCCAGTGGATCCCAGCCCCTCTCTCCCCCCAGGATCCACAAGAACATGCTGCTGGATCTCACCAAGGAGCTGATGAAGGAGCTCGGCATCACCGTGGTGGGCGACATCATCGCCATCCTGCGCCACGCCAAGGTGGTGCACAGGCAGGTACGGGATCCACCGGGATCCACCGGGATCCAGTGGGATCCAGGAGCCCCAAACCCCCCAATTCCCTGGCAGGAAATGTGCCGGGCGGCCTCGGAGTCGCTGCAGCCGAGCGAGGGAGCCCGGGGGGATCCCGGCGGGATCGGGATCGGTCTCAGGATCCATCCCGGGATCCGCCCGGGATCCGCCCGGGATCCGCCCTGGGATCCGCCCCGGGATCCCTGCGGAGCTGCTGGCAGGATGATCACCAACAGCCTGAGGCGGGAGCCCACCCCCCGCGGCCCCCGCGGCATCTCCGTCACCGTCAGCAACGGAGACACCGGCACCGGTACGGGGGGATCCCAAACCGGGAACTGGGGATCTCAAACTGGGACTGGGGATCCCAAACTGGGGATCACAAACTGGGGAATGGGGATCCCAAACTGGGGAATGGGGCACCCAAACTGGGGATCACAAACTGGGGAATGGGGATCCCAAATGGGAACTGGGGATCCCAAACTGGGATCTGGGGATCTCAAACTGGGACTGGGGATCCTAAACTGGGGATCCCAAACTGGGATTGGAGATCCCAAACTGGGGAATGGGGATCCCAAACTGGGACTGGGGATCCCAAACTGGGGAATGGGGATCCCAAACTGGGACTGGGGATCCCAAACTGGGGAATGGGGATCCCAAACTGGGACTGGGGATCCTAAACTGGGGAATGGGGATCCCAAATGGGAACTGGGGATCCCAAACTGGGGATCCCAAACTGGGACTGGGGATCCCAAACTGGGGACTGGGAATCCCAAACTGGGAACTGAGGCACCCAAAACGGGCATTTTTTTGACCGAAAATGGGGGTTTTAAACTCAAATGGGGATTTTTAAACAAAAACGGGGATTTTTAAACCCAAAATGGGGAATTCGTCACCTGAAATGGGCGTTTTTAAATCTCCCTGTGTCCCTCTGTCCCTGTCTCTGTCCCTGTGTCTGTTTCTCTCTCTCTGTCCCTCTCTCTGTCTGTCTGTCCCCGTGTCCGTGTGTCCGTGTCTCTCTCTCTCTGTCTCTCCCTGTCCCTCTCCTTCTCTCTGTTTGTCTGTGTGTCCATGTGTCCCTGTCTCTCTCTCTGTCTCTCTCTCTGTCCCTGTCTCTGTCTGTCTGTCTGTCCGTGTGTCCGTGTGTCCCTGTCTCTCTGTCTGTGTGACCGTGTGTCCATCTGTCCCTGTCTCTCTCTTTCTGTCTCTCTCTCTGTCCCTGTCTCTGTCTGTGTGTATGTCTGTCCGTGTGTCCGTGTGTCCCCGTCTCTCTCTCTGTCTCTCTCTCTGTCTCTCCCTGTCTCTGTCTCTCTGTCTGTCTGTCTGTCTGTGTGTCCGTGTGTCCCTCCAGCCGTCCCGTCAGTGCCGAGCCGTCGGCGCCGAGTGACGGCGGATCCGGATCTGGGGCTGGGGGGCGGCTCCGTGCCCCGCCCGCCCCGATCCCGGAAACTGCTGCAGCTGCAGGCGGCCCGAGGTACGGGGGGAGGGGCCCCAAAATCCCAACGTTCCCCAAAATCCCAAAGGGGGAGGGACCCCAAAATCCCAACATTCCCCAAAATCCCAACATTCCCCCAAAATCTCAACATTCCCCAAAATCCCAACATTCCCCAAAATCCCAACATTCCCCAAAATCCCAACATTCCCCAAAATCCCAACATTCCCCAAAATCCCAACATTCCCCAAAATCCCAAAGGGGGAGGGACCCCAAAATCCCAACATTCCCCAAAATCCCAACATTCCCCAAAATCTCAACATTCCCCAAAATCCCAACATTCCCCCAAAATCTCAACATTCCCCCCAAAATCCCAACATTTCCCCAAAATCCCAACATTCCCCAAAATCTCAACATTCCCCAAAATCCCAAAGGGGGAGGGACTCCAAAATCCACTGCTGCTCCCAAAATTCCCAAATTTCCCCCAAATTCCAACATTTGCCCCAAAACTTCCCGTGTTTTGCCCCAAAATTCCCGAGTTTCCCCTCCCCCGCAGCTCCGGCGCGGCCGTCGGTGTTTGAGCGCCTCGGGGCCGAGGCCAAGGCGGCGGCCGGGAAGGTGAGGGGGATCTGGGGGATCCAGAGGAATCTGGGGGATCCAGAGGGATCTGGGGGGAGGATCCAGGGAGGGGATCCATGGGGGGATCGGATCCAGAGGGATCTGGGGGGGAGGGGATCCATGGGGAAACCAGAGGGATCTGGGGGAAACTGGGACAAATTCAAAGCGGGATGGGGTGGGGTGGGTGAGTATCCAGGGGGATCAAGGATGGGGATCTGCAGGGATCCAGGAGGATCATGGAGGGATCCAGGGATCTGGGGAGAATCAGGGCAGGTCTGGGATGGGGATCCAGGATAGAGATCTGAGGGGGATCCAGGTGGGATCTGAAGGGGGTAAATCTGGGAGAGCAGGAGGCAGATTTGGGATCCACGAGGGAAAAGGATCCAGAATCCAGGGAGGATGAGATCCAGGAAGGGAAGGATCCAGAGGGGAGAAGATCCAGGGGGAAAAGGATCCAGGATCCAGAGATCAGAATCTGGGTGGGGGGAAAGGATCCAGAACCCAGGAAGGACAAGATCCATGGAGGGAAAAGGATCCACGATCCAAAGGATCAGGATCCAGGCATCAGAACCCAGGAAGGGAAGGATCCAAAGGAGCGGGATTCAGGGGTTGGAATCCAGGAATGATGGGATCCAGGGAGGGATCTGGGATCCAAGGGATCAGGATCCAGGGATCAGGAACCAGGGAGGGATCTGGAATCCAAGGGATCAGGATCCAGGAAGGATCCCCAGGACCAGATCCCACCCCTGCTCTCCGCAGCCTTCGGGGGTGTTCAGCCGCCTGGGGGAGGCTCCGGAGGACGCGGATCCGGCGGATCCAGTGGATCCCGAGGATCCCGAGGTGCTGCCCTACGCCGGCGTGCTGAAGGCCAAGAAGCGCCGGGAATGTTCCGGAAGCGGCGCCGGGGCCGCCCCTCCCCCCGCCCCCGCCCCTCCCTCCTGCACTGAGGCTCAGGCCCAGGACGGGGCCGTGTCCAGCTCCGTCCCCGGCAGCGTCTTCCGCAGGCTGGGCCGCAAGCAGGAGTGATCCCCGGGGATCCACCGGGGATCCACCGGGAGTGGAGACAGGACTGACCCGCTGGGATCTACCGGGGATCCACTGGGAGTGACCTGGGATCCCCAGCCTGGGCTGCAAACAGGACTGATCCACTGGGGATCCACTGGGGACTCACTAGGAATGGAGACAGGAGTTATCCCCGGTGATCCGCCAGAGATCAGCCAGAGATCCACTGGGAATAGAAACAGGACTGATCCACTGGGGATCAACCAGGGATCAACTGGGAATGGAAACAGGGCAAGGTGGACTGATCCACTGGGGATCCACTGGGAATGGAAACAGGACTGATCCACTGGGAATCCTGGGAGTGATCCAGGGATCCCCTGGGAATGGAAACAGCACTGACCCGGGATCCACCGGGGATCCACTGGGAATGGAAACCGGATTGCACTCAGAGATCCTGGGATCCACTGGGAATCTTGGGAATGGGAATGCTGCTGAGATTGATGCTGTGGGATCCTGAGGTTGGGAATCCTGCTGGGACTGATCCCAGAGATCTGCTGGGAATGCTCAGGGATCTGCTGGGACTGACTCCAGGGATCCCCCAGGAGTGGGAATCCTGCTGAGGGAATGGGGGATCCCATTGGAATCCTGCCGGGGCTGATCCCAGGGATCCCAGAGTGGGAATCCTGCCGGGGCTGACCCCAGGAATCGAGGGGAGATCCCGCCAGGAATCCCTGCTTGATCCCTTGGGAAATGGGAATCCTGCTGGATCCCCTGGAAAAGGGGAGATCCCCCAAAATCAGCGTCTGATCCCTGAAAAAAGGGTGGATCCCGAGGGAATCCCATTGGAACCCCCAAATTCCTGGTGGATCCCAATTGTGGATCCACTGGGAGCAGCGAGGCCAAACCAGCACCAAAATTTCCTTTTCTCCCCTCGATTTTCCCCAATTTTCCCCCAGGATTTGGGGATGCAGACCCTGAGAATCCCACCCAGAAATGAATTTTTATTCCCATTTTCCCGGGTTTTTCCCCACTCTGCAGGAATTTCCCCCTCCTTTATTTTTGTTATTCCCCAAAATTTTGGGAAGTAACGGAATTTGGGGAATTTTGGGAGCAGCACCCCAAAAAAACCAACCCCAAATCCTCCCCAAAAACCACGACAGGTGCTCAAAAAAAAAAAAAAAAAAAATCCCAAAACTGCCTTAAATTGCGTGGATTTTGGCTCCAGAACCTCCCAAAATTCCTCAATTCCCCCAAATTTTCTTTTGCTGTGGCCACAAACCCCCAAAAGCTCCTTTTTTTTTTTTAAATTTTTTTTTTTTTTTTTTGGGGGATTTCCCCTCAAAAAAATGGGAATGCCGAGCTGGGAGAGCTTTTTATAATCAGGAAAAAAGACGAATTGGAGGCTTTTCCCTCCACTTTTGGGGCTTTTTTTCTGAATTTGGGGCTTTTCCCTCCACTTTGTGGTTTTTTTGGTTTTTTGGTTGGTTTTTTTTCCTGAGTTTGGGGAATTTCTCCCCAAATTTCAGGGGCTGTTTCACTGCGCTTCGGGTGGATTTTTTGGCTTCTCACGGGAGCTTTTTTTTGGGGGGCAATAAAGAGCGGAAAGCGATGTTCGCGCTGTTAATAAACGTTAATTTATGCGGAGTTATTTAAATCAACGCGAAGGAGGTTTTTAATTGAAGGGGCGGGGAGTTGGCGCCCTCTGGCGGGCGGGAGGACCAGCGGAAACCACGCCTCCTTGGCCACGCCCCCTCTCTGCGTGCCCGCGCAGCGTGATGACGTCGTGGCCACGCCCCCGGGGCAGGCGCGTGCGCGCGGGGTCTCCCCCTCACGATTCCGCCCCTCCCTCCCCCCGGAATTTTTCCTTTTTCCGCCGCTTTTCCTTCCGGGACGAAGCGGAACCGAGACAGGGCGGGAGGAAAAAACCAAAACAACGCCGCAGTTCCCGGGATGAGCGGCCTGAGGCGGCCGGGCCTGCGGCGTCCATGACAGGTGAGGGGACACGCCGAGTTTGATTTGTTCCTCCCTCCGCCCACCCCCGCGCGGCGCGCAATGGGCTCGTCTGGCGCCTCTGAGGGTCAGCGGAGGCAGCACCACCCGCGCGCCGCCGGCGGGGGGCGCCGCGTTCGCCCCCAGGAGAAAATGGGCTCGTCCGGTTCATGAGGGGGTCGGGGGGGACCATTCGGTGGTGGGGGGGCGACATGGGGCACACAGTTGAAAATGGGCTCGTCTGGTTCATGGGGTTGGTGGGGGGGACCACGGGGTAAGGGGGACACGGGGGACAGGCCCCCGTGACCCCGCCATGGTCCCGCCCGCGCGGGGCGGGGGTGGCTGTGAGGACCGAGCCACTCCTGATTTTGGGGGGGCTCCGGGCGCTCTTTTGGGGGCGTTCCCTGCGTGTCCCCCTCCCCAAAACCCCCAAATTCACCCTCAGCCCCTCATGCGACCCCCTCCCCAAATTCCATCCCAAATTCCCGCCCAAATTTCTTCTCGAGCCCCCTCAAATATTTGTTCCCCCACTTTCCCCTTCCCTTAAATCCCTCCTAAAATTCCCTTCCCCAAATTCCTTCCTTAATTTCCCTTCCCCAAAAAATGCCTCTCAATATTTCCTCCCCAATTTTCCCTCCCCCTGAATTGCCCCCAGAGCTTCCCAAATCCAACTTTTCCTCCCCAAAATCCCAATTCGGGGCTGTTTTCACCCAAATTTTGTTTTGCTTTTTCTTTTTGGCGTCGCTGCCCCAGGAGGAGCCGGGAGCTTCCCACGGATCCGGATCCGGCACTCGGGTACAGAGCGGGGACTTCACCCCCAAAATTCAGATTTTTTGGTCCCAAAATCCAACAGGTCCATCCTAGGAGCAGCTCCATCCCAAAATCCCAGGGATCCATCCCAAAATTGCACGGATTCATCCCAAAGTACCGCAAATCAATCCCAAAACTCCAGGTTTCCTGGAGTTTGGGGCCAGAATTCCCAGGGTTTGGGTCTTAAAATTCCAAGGATTTTGGGGCTGGAATTCCCAGAGTTTTCAGGCTGAATTTCTGAGAGTTCAAAGCTTGGAATTCCCAGGGTTTGGGGGCCAGAATTCCAAGGATTTAGGTCATAAAATTCCCAGGATTTTGGGGCTGGAATTCCCAGATTTTGGGGGTGAAAATCCCAGTATTTTTGGGTTGGAATTCTAAGACTTCAAAGCTTGGAAGTCCCAGGGTTTTGGGGCCAGAATTCCCAGAATTTTAGGACCAGAATTCCCAAGGTTCAGGGCTCAGTATTCCAGGATTTTGAGGCCAAAATTTCCAGAGTTTTGGGGCTGAAATTCCCAGGCTTCAGGGCTCAGTATTCCAGGATTTTGGGGCCAAAATTTCCAGGGTTTTGGGGCCAGAATTCCAAGAGTTTGGGTCATAAAATTGCCAGGATTTTGGGGCTGGAATTCCCAGGGTTTTGGGATTTTTGGGTGGAAATTCCCAGAGTTTTCAGGCTGAAATTCTGAGAGTTCAAAGCTTGGAATTCCCAGGGCTTTGGGGCCAGAATTCCAAGGATTTAGGTCATAAAATTCCCAGGATTTTGGGGCTGGAATTCCCAGGGTTTTGGGATTTTTGGGTGGAAATCCCCAGAGTTTTCAGGCGTTCAAAGCTTGGAATTCCCAGGTTTTTGGGGCCAGAATTCCAAGGGTTTGGGTCAGAAAATTCGTAGGATTTTGGGGCTGAAATTCCCACATTTTCAGGGCTGAAATTCCCGGGGTTTTGGGGCTGGAATTCCCAGGGTTCAGGGCTGAGCATTCCAGAATTTTGAGGCCGAAATTTCCAGGGTTTTGGGGCAGGAATTCCAAGGCTTTGGGTCTTAAAATTCCAAGGATTTTGGGGTTGAAATTCCCAGGTTTTTGGGGCTGGAATTCCAAGGATTTAGGTCATGAAATTCCCATAAAATACTCAAATTTGGGGGCTGAAATTCCCCCTGGGGGGCGGGGCCTCCTCCCCCTCCTTTGTCCAGGGGAATTTTGGGATTTTTGGGGATTTTTTTGGGATTTTTGGGATTGTCCCGCAGGTGCTCCCTGCTGGGCTGGGCCCCGGGGGGGCTCCGGGATCGGTGACCCCGGGGGGGCCCCGAGGGGCTCCGGGCAACCATGAGCGAGGTGCTGGTGGTCAAAGAGGGGTGGCTGCACAAGAGGGGTGAGTGGGGGATGGGCTTGGGGGACTGGGGACTGGGGTCTGGGGTTTGGGGTTTGGGGGTTGGATTTGGGGTTTGGGATTTGGGGTTTGGGGGTTGGGATTTGGGATTTCGGGTTTGGGGTTTGGATTTGGGGTTCGGGGTTTGGGGGTTGGGGTTTGGGGTTTGGGGGTTGGGGGTTGGATTTGGGGTTTGGGGTTTGGGATTTGGGATTTGGGGTTTGGGATTTGGGGTTTGGGATTTGGGGTTTGGGGTTGGGATTTGGGGTTTGGGGTTTGGGATTTGGGATTTGGGGTTTGGTATTTGGGGTTTGGGGTTGGATTTGGGGTTTGGGGTTGTAGTTGGGATTTGGGGTTTGGGGTTTGGGATTTGGGGTTTGGGGTTTGGGGTTTGGGATTTGGGGTTTGGGGTTTGGGGGTTGGATTTGGGGTTTGGGGGTTGGGGTTTGGATTTGGGGTTTGGGGGTTGGATTTGGGGGTTGGGTTTGGGGGTTGGAATTGGGATTTGGGGTTTGGGGTTTGAGGGTTGTAGTTGGGATTTGGGATTTGGGGTTTGGAGTTTGGGATTTTGGGTTTGGGATTTGGGGTTTGGGATTTGGGGTTTGGAGTTTGGGAATTGGGATTTGGGGTTTGGGGTTTGGGGTTTGGCATTTGGGGTTTGGGGGTTGGGATTTGGGGTTTGGGATTTGGGGTTACGCTCCCCTTTAACCCCCTCCCCCCCCCCCTGTTTCCCCCCACCCCTGTCCCTGCCCAGGCGAGTACATCAAGACGTGGCGCCCCCGTTATTTCCTGCTCAAGAGCGACGGTTCCTTCATCGGCTACAAGGAGCGTCCGGACGCCTCCGACCCCGCCCAGCCCCCCCTCAACAACTTCTCCGTGGCAGGTACGGCCTCGGGGGGGCTGGCCCAGCTGCCAGGCTGGCATTTGTCCCCATGTCCCCCCCTTTGTCCCGTTTTGCAGAGTGCCAGCTGATGAGGGCGGAGCGGCCGCGCCCCAACACCTTCGTCATTCGCTGCCTGCAGTGGACGACGGTGATCGAGAGGACGTTCCACGTGGACACGGCCCAGGAGCGGTGGGGAGGGGCATGGGGGATGGGAGGGGGATGGGGAGGGGGAGAGAGACCCCGAGTCAGTGAGTTACAGACCCCAAATCATCCTGAGAGAGACCCCAAATCAAAGACCCCAAATCAGTGAGTTACAGACCCCAAATCCCTCTGGGAGAGACCCCAAATCAGAGACCCTGAGTCAGTGAGTTACAGACCCCAAATCATCCTGAGAGAGACCCCAAATCAGAGACCCCGAATGAGTGAGTTACAGACCCCAAATCCCTCTGGGAGAGACCCCAAATCTCTCTGGGAGAGACCCCAAATCATCCTGAGAGAGACCCCAAATCTCTCTGGGAGAGACCCCAAATCAGAGACCCCGAGTCAGTGAGTTACAGACCCCAAATCATCCTGAGAGAGACCCCAAATCCCTCTGGGAGAGACCCCAAATCAGAGACCCCAAATGAGTGAGTTACAGACCCCGAATCCCTCTGGGAGAGACCCCAAATCAAAGACCCCGAGTCAGTGAGTTACAGACCCCGAATCACTCTGGGAGAGACCCCAAATCATCCTGGGAGAGACCCCAAATTATCCTGGGAGAGACCCCAAATCATCCTGAGAGAGACTCCAAATCATCCTGAGAGAGACCCCAAATCATCCTGAGAGAGACTCCAAATCACTCTGGGACAGACCCCAAATCATCCTGGGAGAGACCCCAAATCATCCTGGGAGAGACCCCGAATCATCCTGGGAGAGACCCCTAATCAGAGACCCCGAATCAGTGAGTTACAGACCCCGAATCACTCTGGGAGAGACCCCAGGGGAGGGGGAGAGAGAGACCCCAAATCATCCTGGGAGAGACCCCAAATCAGAGATCCTGAATCAGTGAGTTACAGACCCCAAATCACTCTGGGACAGACCCCAAATCATCCTGAGACAGAGACCCCAAATCATCCTGGGAGGGACCCCAAATTATCCTGGGAGAGAGACCCCAAATCATCCTGAGAGAGACCCCAAATTATCCTGAGAGAGACCCCAAATCATCCTGGGAGAGACCCCAAATCATCCTGGGAGAGACCCCAAATCAGAGACCCCGAATCAGTGAGTTACAGACCCCAAATCACTCTGGGGGAGACCCCAAATCATCCTGAGACAGAGACCCCAAATCATCCTGAGAGAGACCCCAAATCACTCTGGGAGAGACCCCAAATCACTCGGGGAGAGACCCCAAATCATCCTGAGAGAGACCCAGATAGATCTCTCTGTAATCCCTTTATGATCCACGATTGATCCTTCTGTGATCCTTGATTGATCCTTTTGTGATTCCCGATTGATCCCTGATTGCTTCCCAATTGACTCCTCTGTGATCGCTGATTGACCCCCCCATTGATCTCTGTGTGGTCCCCAATTGATCCCAAGTCGATCCCTTTATTATTCCCTTTGTGATCCCCGACGGATCCCTTTAGGATCCCTGATTGATCCCTCTGTGATTCCTGATCGATTCCTGATCGATCCCTGATAGATCCCTGGTTGACCTCTCTGTGACCTGTGATTGATCCCTGTTTGATGCCCGATTGATCTCCTATTGATTCCTGATCGATGCCTGATCGATCCCTTTATTATTCTCAATTGATTTCTAATTGATCCCTTATTGACCCCTGTACGATCCCTGATCAATCCCTGATTGATCCGTGTTTGATCCCCGTTTGATTCCAAATTGAACCCTCTGTGATCCCTGATCGATCCCCGATCAATCTCCAGATGATCCCCGATCCCAATTCCTCGGCGACCCCTTTATGATCCCCGATGGATCCCCGATGGATCCCCAGTAGATCCCTCCCTCCCCTCCCCCGCAGGGAGCAGTGGCTCGGGGCCATCCAGGCCGTGGCCAGTGGCCTCAAGAGCCGCCGGCCCGAGGCGGCCGAGCCCCGGCGCGGTGACGGTGACACCCACGGTGACGGTGACACCCACGGTGACGGTGACAATGACGGTGACAGTGACGGTGACACCGACCCCGATGGCCACAGACCCCGCGCCAAGGCCGTGAGTGCCCCAAAAACGCCTCTTTTCACCCCAAAAACGCTTCTTTTGGACCCCCCAATCCTCTCTTTTCACCCCAAAATCCCCTTTTCTTCCCCAAAATCTCCATTATTTCCCGAAATCCCCGGTTTTCTTCCCCAAAATCCCCATTTTTCACCCCAAAATCCCCATTTTTTCCCCAAAATCCCCATTTTTCCCGAAATCCCCGTTTTTTTCCCCAAAATTCCCATTTTCTCCCCCAAAATGCCCATTTTCTTCCCCAAAATCCCCATTTTTTCTCCAAAATCCCCATTTTTCACCCCAAAATCCCCATTTTCTTCCCCAAAATCCCCATTTTTCCCCAAAATCCCCATTTTTTTCCCCAAAATCCCTGGTTTTTTTCCCCAAATTCCCTTTTTTTCCCAAAATTCCCTTTTTCACCCCAGAATTCCCATTTTCTTCCCCGAAAATCTCCACTTTTGCCCCCCAAATCCCCATTTTCTTCCCCGAAATCCCCATTTTTTCCCCAAAATCCCCATTTTTTCTCCAAAATCCCCATTTTCTTCCCCAAAATCCCCATTTTTTTCCCCCAAAATCCTTATTTTTCACCCCAAAATCCCCATTTTCCCCAAAATCCCCATTTTTCACCCCAAAATCCCTATTTTCTTCCCCAAAATCCCCATTTTCTTCCCCAAAATCCCCATTTTTCCCCAAAATCCCCATTTTTTTCCCAAAAATCCCCATTTTTTCCCGAAATCCCTGGGTTTTTTTCCCCAAAATCCCCATTTTTTTTCCCCAAAATCCCCATTTTTCCCCAAAATCCCCATTTTCTTCCCCAAAATCCCCGGTTTTTTTCCCAAAATCCCCATTTTTTTTCCCCAAAATCCCCGTTTTTCACCCCAAAATCCCTGTTTTTTCCCAAAATCCCCATTTTTTCCCCCAGACCATGTCAGATTTCGATTACCTGAAGCTGCTGGGCAAAGGCACCTTTGGGAAGGTGATTCTGGTGAGGGAGAAAAGCTCGGGGCAATACTATGCCATGAAAATCCTCAGGAAGGAGGTGATCATTGCCAAGGTGGGTGTTTTGGGGTGAAAAACTGGGATTTTGGGAAAAATGGGAATTTTGGGGAAAAAAAACGGGGATTTTGGGATAAAAAACGGGGATTTTGGGAGCAAAAATGGGGATTTTTGGGGTCTCATCCGGGGCAATACTACACCATGAAAATCCTCAGGAAGGAGGTGATCATTGCCAAGGTACCAGATTTGGGGTGAAAAACCTGGATTTTGGGAAAACTGGGAATTTTGGGGAAGAAAACAGGGATTTTAGGAAAAAACTTGAGGGTTTTGTGGTGAAAAATGGGGGGTCTTGAGGGTAAAAATGGGGGATTTTGGGTGAAAAATGGGGATTTTGGGATGGAAAAGGGGGATTTTGGGTGAAAAATGGGGATTTTGGGATGGAAAATTGGGGATTTTGGGATGGAAAAGGGGGATTTTGGGTGAAAAATGGGGATTTTGGGATGGAAAAAGGGGGATTTTGGGATGGAAAATTGGGGATTTTGGGTGAAAAAAGGGGGATTTTGGGATGGAAAAAGCGGGATTTTGGGATGGAAAATTGGGGATTTTGGGATGGAATATGGGGATTTTGGGATGGAAAATTTGGGATTTTGGGTGAAAAAAGGGGGATTTTGGGATGGAAAAAGGGGGATTTTGGGATGGAAAAAGGGGGATTTTGGGTAAAAAATGGAGATTTTGGGATGGAAAGGGGAAGCTCCTCATCAGCACCGTGTGGATTTTGGGGCGAGAAACGGGGATTTTGGGAAAAAACGAGCAATGTCGTGTCTGATTTGGGTGTTTTGGGCTCTGATCTGGGACATTTTGGGGTGAAAAAAAGGGAATTTGGGGCTGAGCTTTGGTTGCCCCCCCCAGGACGAGGTTGCCCACACGGTGACCGAGAGCCGGGTCCTGCAGAGCTCGCGGCACCCCTTCCTCACCGTGAGTGACAGCTGGGAATTCGGGAATTCCACACAATTCCCAAATTTCAAACTCGGGAATTCCACACCACAATTCCCAAATTCCCCACTCGGGGATTCCACACCACAATTCCCAAATTTCCCACTCGGGAATTCCACACCACAATTCCCAAATTTCCCACACGGGGATTCCACACCACAATTCCCAAATTTCCCACTCGGGAATTCCACACCACAATTCCCAAACTTCCAACTCGGGAATTCCACACCACAATTCCCAAATTTCCAACTCGGGAATTCCACACCACAATTCCCAAATTTCCAACTCGGGGATTCCACACCACAATTCCCAAATTTCCCACTCGGGGATTCCACACCACAATTCCCAAATTTCCAACTCGGGGATTCCACACCACAATTCCCAAATTCCCCACTCGGGGATTCCACACCACAATTCCCAAATTCCCCACTCGGGGATTCCACACCACAATTCCCAAATTTCCCACCCTGGAAACCCCCAGCCCAAAATCCCCAATCTTTCCAGTCTCTCAAATTTGGGACTTTTTTCCCCAAAATTCCTACTTAAATTTTTTTTTTTTCTCCCAATCCCCATATTTTTTATTACATTTTTTCCCAGAAATTCCCCACTTTTTGATTTTGTCCCAAAATGTCGTTTTTTTGCCCCATTCCAGCCTCTCAAATTTGGGATTTTTTTCCCCCAATTCCCATATTTTTTTCATTTTCCCCCAAATTCCCGTATTTTTTTTTCACATTTTCCCCCAAAACCCCCAGATTTTGATTTTTCCCAAACCCCCGTGTTTTTGCCCCGTTCCAGCCTCTCAAATTTGGGATTTTTTTCCCCCAATTCCCATATATTTTTTTACATTTTTACCTCAATTCCCATGTTTTTTTTTACATTTCCCCCAATTCCCATTTTTTTTTCACATTTTCCCCCAAAACCCCCAGTTTTTGATTTTCCCAACCCCCCGTGTTTTTGCCCCATTCCAGGCTCTCAAATTTGGGATTTTTTCCCCCAAATTCCCATTTTTTTTTCCACATTTTCCCCCAAAATCCCCAATTTTTGATTTTTTCCCAAACCCCCGTGTTTTTGCCCCGTTCCAGGCTCTCAAATTTGGGATTTTTTTTCCCCAATTCCCATATTTTTTTTTACATATTTCCCCCAGTTCCCATATTTTTTTTACATTTTCCCCCAAATTCCCATATTTTTTTTTACATTTTCCCCCAAATTCCCGTATTTTTTTTTCACATTTTCCCCAAAACCCCAGATTTTGATTTTTCCCAAACCCCCGTGTTTTTGCCCCGTTCCAGCCTCTCAAATTTGGGATTTTTTTCCCCCAATTCCCATATATTTTTTTACATTTTACCTCAATTCCCATGTTTTTTTTTACATTTCCCCCAAATTCCCATTTTTTTTTCACATTTTCCGCCAAAACCCCCAGTTTTTGATTTTTCCCAAACCCCGTGGTTTTGCCCGTTCCAGGCTCTCAAATTTGGGATTTTTTTCCCCCAATTCCCATTTCTTTTTTTACATTTTCCCCCAAATTCCCATATTTTTTTTCACATTTTCCCCCAAACCCCCCAGTTTTTGATTTTCCCCAACCCCGTGGTTTTGCCCCGTTCCAGGCTCTCCGTTGCGCGTTCCAGACCAGCGACCGCCTGTGCTTTGTGATGGAATACGCCAACGGGGGCGAGGTCAGCCCAAAACCCCGCCCAAAATTCACCTCTTGCCACCCAAAATTGCCTTTTCCACATTTCCCCCAAACTCCCCCAAATCCCCCCAAATTTTCTCTCCCTTTTCTCCCCAAATTTCCCCCAAATTCCCACCAAATCCCCCCCCAATTTTCCCCAAAATTGCCCCCGAATTTTCCACAATTTCCCCCCAAATTCCCCCAAAATTCCCCAAATCTCCCCTGTTTTTCCCCCAAATTTCACCAAAACTCCCCCAAATTTCCCCTGAATTCCCCCAAATTTCCCCCAAAATTCCCCAATTTTCCCAAAATCTCCCGAATTCTCCCCAAATCCCTTTCCAGCTGTTTTTCCACCTGTCCCGGGAGCGGGTGTTCCCCAAGCCCCGCGCTCCTTTCCTCCCAAACTCCCCCAAATTTACGCAAATTTCCCCCAAAATTCCCCCAAATTTTCCCAAAATTCCCAAATTTTCCCAAAATTCCCCAAATTTTCCCAAATTTTCCCCAAATCCTAAATTTTCCCAAATTTTCACCTATTTTCTCCCAAATTCCCTACATTTTCCCAAATCTCCCTGTTTTCCCCCAAATTTCACCAAAACTCCCCAAATTTCCCTGAATTCCCCAAATTTCCCCCAAAATTCCCCAATTTTCCCAAAATCCCCAATTCTCCCAAATCCCTTCCCAGCTGTTTTCCACCTGTCCCGGGAGCGGGTGTTCCCCGAGCCAGCGCTCCTTTTCCCCCAAAACTCCCCCAAATTTCCCTGAATTCCCCAAAATCCCCCAAACTCCCCAAAATTCCCCAAATTTCCCCCAAAATTCCCCAATTTTCCCAAAATCCCGAATTCTCCCAAATCCCTTCCCAGCTGTTTTCCACCTGTCCCGGGAGCGGGTGTTCCCGAGCCCGCGCTCGGTTCTACGGCGCCGAGATCGTCTCGGCCCTCGAGTACCTGCACTTTCGCGACGTCGTCTATCGCGACATCAAGGTGGGATCTGGGCTCAGTTCCTGCGGTTTTGGGCAATTTGGGATCGATTCTGGCATTTGGGGATCGATTCCTGGGATTTGGGGATCGATTCCTGGGATTTGGTGCAAAATTCCCGCGATTTAAGGCCGAATTTCTGTGATTGTGGGCTGAGTTTTGGGGTGAATTCCGGGGATTTTTTGGGCTGAATTCCTGGGACTTTGGGGCTGAATTCCGGGGATTTTTTGGGTTGAATTCCTGGGATTTTGGGGCTGAATTCCGGGGATTTTTTGGGTTGAATTCCTGGGATTTTGGGGCTGAATTCCGGGGATTTTTTGGGTTGAATTTCTGGGATTTTGGGGCTGAATTCCGGGGATTTTTTGGGTTGAATTCCTGGGATTTTGGGGCTGAATTCCGGGGATTTTTTGGGTTGAATTCCTGGGATTTTGGGGCTGAATTCCGGGGATTTTTTGGGTTGAATTCCTGGGATTTTGGGGCTGAATTCCGGGGATTTTTTGGGCTGAATTCCTGTGATTTTGGGCTGAATTCCAGGGATTTTGGGCTGAATTTTGGGGTTGAATTTCTGCTGTTTTGAGCTGAATTTTGGTGCTGAATTCCTGGGATTTTGGGCCGAATTTGAAGATTTTGGGCTCAATTTTGGGCTGAATTCCTGAGAATTTGGGGCTGAATTCCTGTGATTTTGGGCTGAATTCCAGGGATTTTGAGGCCAAATTTTGGGGTTGAATTTCTGCTATTTTGAGCTGAATTTTTGGGCTGAACTCCTGGGATTTTGGGGCGAATCCCTGAGATTCTGAGCTCAATTTTGGGCCAAATTCCTGCGATTTTGGGGTGAATTCCTATGATTTTGGGTTGAATTTGGGCTGAATTCTTGGGGTTTTGGGGCTGAATTCCAGGGATTTTGGGCTGAATTCCTGCAATTTTGGGTCGAATTTCTGCAACTTTGAGCTGAATTTTGGGGCTGAACTCCTCGGATTTTGGGGCGAATCCCTGAGATTCTGAGCTCAATTTTGGGCCAAATTCCTGCGATTTTGGGCTGAATTTTGTCCAAATCCCTTTGATTTTTTTCCCATTCCCACACCCCAACCCTCCCAGCGTTATTTTGGTTTTTTGGGATCGTTCCCAGCTGGAGAACCTGATGCTGGACAAGGACGGGCACATCAAGATCACGGATTTTGGGCTCTGCAAGGAGGGCGTGAGCGACGGCGCCACCATGAGAACCTTCTGCGGCACCCCCGAGTACCTGGCGCCTGAGGTGACCCAAAATTCCCAAAATCCGGGAAAATTCGGGAATTCCGGGGGGTTTGGGAGCTTGGAATTCCTGGGGTTTGGGAAAAATTGGAATTTGGGCACCCCCGAGTACCTGGCGCCTGAGGTGACCCCAAAATTCCCAAAATCCAGGAAAATTCGGGAATTCTGGGGGGTTTGGGAAAAATCGGGAATTTGGGATCTTGGAATTCCCTGGGATTTGGGAACTTGGAATTCCCAGGGGTTTGGGAAAATTCGGGTCCTGTCAGGTCACACCTGAGCCCTTTGGGTCCTGTCAGGTCACACCTGAGCCCTTTCTGTGCCCTTTAGGTCCTGTCAGGTGACACCTGAGCCCTTTGGGTCCTGTCAGGTCACACCTGAGCCCTTTCTGTGCCCTTTTGGGTCCTGTCAGGTGACACCTGAGCCCTTTAGGTCCCGTCAGGTGACACCTGAGCCCTTCAATCCCTGTTTAGGTCCTGTCAGGTCACACCTGAGCCCTTTCTGTGCCCTTTTGGGTCCTGTCAGGTGACACCTGAGCCCTTTGTGTGCCACCCCTCCCCCACAGGTCCTGGAAGACAACGACTACGGGCGGGCGGTGGACTGGTGGGGGCTGGGCGTGGTCATGTACGAGATGCTCTGCGGGCGCCTCCCCTTCTACAGCCAGGACCACGAGCGGCTCTTCGAGCTCATCCTGCTCGAGGAGATCCGCTACCCCCGGAACCTGTCACCTGAGAGCCGCTCCCTGCTGGGGGGATTGCTGAAAAAGGATCCCAAACTCAGGTGAGACTCACCTGGATACACCTGAGATACACCTGGGTACTCACACACACACCTGGGTACTCACACACACACACTGGGCAGATCCGGTACCCCCGGAACCTGTCACCTGAGAGCAGGTCCCTGCTGGGGGGGCTGCTCAAAAAGGATCCAAAGCTCAGGTGAGACACACCTGGATACACCTGAGATACACCTGAGATACACCTGGGCACACCTGAGATACACCTGGGTACACCTGGGTACACCTGAGATACACCTGGGTACACCTGGGTACTCACACACACACCTGGGTACTCACACACACACACTGGGCAGATCCGGTACCCCCGGAACCTGTCACCTGAGAGCCGCTCCCTGCTGGGGGGGCTGCTCAAAAAGGATCCCAAACTCAGGTGAGATACACCTGGATACACCTGAGATACACCTGAGATACACTGAGATACACCTGGGTACTCACACACACACCTGGGACAGGTGAGATCGAGCTCATCCTGCTCGAGGAGATCCGGTACCCCCGGAACCTCTCACCTGAGAGCCGGTCCCTGCTGGGGGGCTGCTCAAAAAGGATCCCAAACTCAGGTGAGACTCACCTGGATACACCTGAGATACACCTGAGATACACCTGGGTACACCTGAGATACACCTGGGTACACCTGAGATACACCTGGGTACACCTGTATGTCATCTGTATCTCACCTGTATTTCACTTTTCCCCTGTCTCTCACCTGTCTCTCACCTGTCTCTCCCCTGTCTCTCACCTGTCTCTCACCTGTCTCTCACCTGTCTCTCCCCTGTCTCTCACCTGTCTCTCACCTGTCTCTCCCCTGTCTCTCACCTGTCTCTCCCCTGTATCTCACCTGTCTCTCACTTGTCTGTCCCTTGTATCTCACCTGTCTCTCACCTGTATCTCACCTGTCTCTCACCTGTGTCTCACCTGTGTCTCCCCTGTATCTCACCTGTGTCTCACCTGTCTCTCACCTGTGTCTCCCCTGTCTGTCCCCTGTATCTCACCTGTATCTCACCTGTGTCTCACCTGTCTCTCACCTGTCTCTCACCTGTGTCTCACCTGTGTCCCAGGCTGGGCGGGGGCCCAGGTGACGCCCGCGAGGTGATGGAGCATCGCTTCTTCTGCGGCATCGACTGGCAGGACGTGGTGCAGAGAAAGGTCAGGTGACCCCCCCAGGTAACCCCCCCCCAGCCCCTCCCCCACCCCAGACTCACCTGGCGGCCCCTCCCCCGCAGCTGGTGCCGCCCTTCCGGCCGCAGGTGACGTCAGAGGTGGACACCAGGTACTTCGACGAGGAGTTCACGGCGCAGAGCATCACGGTGACACCGCCCGAGAGATGTGAGGGCACCTGGGGACACCTGGGGGCACCTGGGGACACCTGAGATACACCTGGGGACACCTGAGATACACCTGGGGGCACCTGGGGGCAGCTGGGGACACCTGAGATACACCTGGGGACACCTGAGATACACCTAGGGACACCTGGGATACACCTGGGGGCACCTGGGGATACACCTGGGGACACCTGGGGACAGCTGAGATACACCTGGGGACACCTGGGATACACCTGGGGGCACCTGGGGGCACCTGGGGACACCTGGGGGCACCTGGGGGCAGCTGGGATACACCTGGGGACAGCTGGGGACATCTAGGGGCACCTGGGGTACACCTGGGGACCCCTGGGAACAGCTGGGGTACACCTGGGTGCAGGTGGGCACAGCTGGGGGCACCTGGGGACACCTGAGATACACCTGGGATACACCTGGGGACACCTGGGCACAGCTGTCCCTCACCTGTCCCTCACCTGTCCCTCACCTGTCCCTCACCTGTCCCCAGGTGAGCACCTGGATTCTCCGGAGCGCGACCACCGGGCGCATTTCCCACAGTTCTCCTACTCGGCCAGCATCCGGGAGTGACACACCTGGGCACAGCTGGAAACACCTGGGCACAGCTGGAAACACACCTGGGCACAGCTGGAAACACCTGAGCTCACCTGGGCACAGCTGGAAACACACCTGGGCACAGCTGGAAACACCTGGGGACACCTGGGCACAGCTGGAAACACACCTGGGGACACCTGGGCACAGCTGGAAACACACCTGGGCACAGCTGGAAACACCTGAGCTCGCCTGGGCACAGCTGGAAACACCTGGGCACAGCTGGAAACACACCTGAGATACACCTGGGCACAGCTGGGGGTACCTGGGATACACCTGGGCACAGCTGTGCCCCTCCCCCCACTCACCTGTGCCCCCCAGCTGTTCTGGCCCCGCCCCCCCCCCCAGGTGTTTCCCCCGTTGCCGCCATTTTGGGGCCGATTTTTGGACGTTTTGCCGCTTTTGGGAAAAAGAAAAAAAAAAAAAAATCACAACGGTGGCCTTGACCCCCCCCGGAGCTCCCAGTTCATCCCAGTCCCTCCCAGTTCATCCCAGTCCCTCCCAGTTCATCCCAGTCCATCCCAGTCCCTCCCAGTTCATCCCAGTCCCTCCCAGTCCATCCCAGTTCATCCCAGTCCATCCCAGTTCATCCCAGTTCATCCCAGTTCATCCCAGTCCCTCCCAGTTCATCCCAGTTCATCCCAGTCCATCCCAGTCCCTCCCAGTTCATCCCAGTTCATCCCAGTCCATCCCAGTTCATCCCAGTCCATCCCAGTCCCTCCCAGTTCATCCCAGTCCATCCCAGTCCATCCCAGTTCATCCCAGTCCCTCCCAGTCCCTCCCAGTCCATCCCAGTTCATCCCAGTTCATCCCAGTCCCTCCCAGTCCATCCCAGTCCATCCCAGTCCATCCCAGTTCATCCCAGTCCATCCCAGTCCATCCCAGTTCATCCCAGTCCATCTCAGTCCATCCCAGTTCATCCCAGTCCATCCTACTCCCTCCCAGTTCCATCCCAGTTCCCACCAGTTCCTGCCCAGTGGCGGCGGCTGCGGGGAGGGGGAGGGACTGGGGGGAAACTGAGGGAACTGGAGGAGACTGGTGGGATAACTGGGATAACTGGCCCATAAACCAGCCCATACTGGGATAACTGGGATAACTGAGGGGGAAACTGGGATAACTGGCCCATAGTGGGTGAACTGGGTTAACTGGGATAACTGGCCCATACTGGGATAACTGGCCCATAAACCAGCACATAAACTGGCCCACACTGGGTTAACTGGTGTGTACTGGTGTGTACTGGTGACTCCCCTCCCCCAGGTCACGGGGCTGGCGGACATTTTGGGGAAACTGGGGGACACTGGGGGGACACTGGGGATACTGGTGGACACTGGGGGGATACTGGGGGACACTGGGGAGATACTGGGGGACACTGGGCGGACACCATGAGGACACCATGGGGACATTGTGGGGACATCATGGGGGACACTACGGGGACATCACAGATTTGGGGACACCACGGGGAGGACCTTGGGGACATCAGGGCCACCATGGGGACATCATGGGAAGGTCCCGGGGACACCACGGATTTGGGGACATCCCTGGGGACACCAGAGGGAGATCCTGGATTAGGGGACAGGGGGACAGCCTGGATTTGGGGACATCATGGGGAGGACCTTGGGGACATCAGGGCCATGGGGACACCATGGGGACATCACAGATTTGGGGACGTTCCTAGGGACACCATGGGAGTGGCCATGGGGACATCCCTGCCTTGGGGACACCATGGGGACCTCCCTGAGGACATCGCAGCCATGGGGACATTATGAAGATGTCCCTGGGGACACTTTGAGGCCATCCCAGATTTGGGGACATCATGGGGACTTTCCTGAGGACACCATGGGGACATCACAGCTTTGGGGACATTCCTGGGGACACCCCTGGTGACACCAAGACTTGAGGACATCATGGCCACCAGGGCCATCCCGATGACCGTGAATTGTGGCCCTGGGGACACCTTTGGGCCATCTTAACTCCGTCCACAACTTCCGCCCTCTCAGCCAATCGCAACCTCCCCTCTCCCCCACGTGACCCGCCCGGTAGCCGAACCCGGAAGTGCCACCGCCACCATGGACCCGGCCGCTCCCCGTAAGTTTCCCGCGGTGCCCTGAGGGAATTTTGTGTTTTAAACCCCCCGGATTTCACTTTTCCTTTCTCTTTTAGCCCCGAAGCGTCGCGGCCCCGCTCGCTTGGCCGATCCGCGGCCTCTCTTCGAGGACACGAGCGCTACCGGGGCTTCACCGGGCCGCGGGTTCGGGGCTCCGCCGCCGCCTTCGGCCTCGGCCTCCTCCTCCTCCTCGTCCTCGCCGCCGTTCCCCGCTGCCGGCGCTTTCCTGAGCGAGCCCGTGACCAGCCTGGCCGCGGCCTACGGGAGCAGCTGGGCCTCGCATGTGGAGGGGAACGTGAGTGACGGGGAGAAACGGGATAAAACGGGACAAAAATAGGGGGGAAACGGGATAAAACGGGATAAAAATGGAATAAAAATGGGGTAAATCCTGAGGGAGCCCGGGAGCGGCCTGGCCGCGGCCTGTGGGAGCAGCTGGCCTTGAATATGGAGGGAAAACGGGATAAAAATGGGGAAAAACAGGATAAAGATGGGATAGAAATGGGAAAAAAAGGGGATAAAAATGGGGGGAAAATGGGGAAAAACTGGGTAAAAATGGGAGAAATAGGAAATAGACTGGGATAAAAATGGGGGAAAAAATGGGGAAAATATGGGATAAAAATGGGGAAAAAATGGGGGGGGGGAAGGGGATAAAAATTGGAAAAAAAACAGGAAAAAAGGGGAAAAAAGGGGATAAAAATTGGAAAAAAAACCAGGAAAAAATGGGGAAAAACCGGGAAAAATTCGGGAAAAATGGGGATAAAAATTGGAAAAAAACCGGGAAAAAAATGGGGAAAAAAAGGGGACAAAAATTGGAAAAAAAACAGGAAAAAAAATGGGGAAAAATTCGGGAAAATTGGGGAACCATTTGGGAAAAGGTGGGCAAAGTGTGGGGAATGCAGAGTTGCTTCTGTTGGCTCAGCTGGGCCGCTGGGTGCCCGTGGGGACTCTCAAGTATTACTTTGCTGTGGACACCGTGTACGTGGGCAGGAAACTGCGGCTGCTCGTCTTCCCCTTTGGCCACCAGGTACTGGGAGCACTGGGAGGGGTTTGGGGAGGGACTGGAATGGGGTTCAGGCTCACTGGGAGGGGCTGGGAGGGGTTTGGGAGGGACTGGGAGGGGGTTCAGGGTTACTGGGAGGGATTGGGAGGGGTTTGGGGGGGACTGGGAGGGGTTTTTGGGGTTACTGGAGGGACTGGGAGAGGCTTGGGGGTTACTGGGAGAGACTGGGAGGGGTTTGGGGGACTGGGAGGGGTTCAGGGTTACTGGGAGGGGCTGGGAGGGGTTTGGGGGTTACTGGGAGTGACTGGGAGGGGTTCAGGGTTACTGGGAGGGACTGGGAGGGGTTTTGGGGTTACTGGGAGGGACTGGGAGGGGCTTGGGGGTCACTGGGAGCCACTGGGAAACTGGTTTGGGGCACTTGGAGGGATTTCGGGTGGTTTGGGGCTATTTTGGGTATTTTGGGGTGGTTTTGGGTTATTCTGGGATGTTTTGGGGATGATTTGGGGTGTTTTGGACTATTTTGGGATGTTTTTGGGGCTAGTTTGGGATGTTTTGGGGTGTTTCTGGGTTATTCTTGGGTGTTTTTGGGTTATTCTGGGGTGTTTTTGGGTGATTTTGGGGTGTTTTGGACTATTTTGGGATGTTTTGGGGATGATTTGGGGTATTTTGGGGTGTTTTTGGGGATGATTTGGGGTATTTTGGGGTGTTTTTGGGCCATTTTGGGTGTCTCCCCCAGGACTGGCAGGTTCGGTACCAGCAGGACGCTCCCGTCGCTCCTCGCTTCGATGTCAACGCCCCCGACCTTTATATCCCGGGTAGGGACCCCAAAATCCACCTGGGACCCCAAAATCCATCCCTGGGAACCCCAAAATCCATCCTGGGACCCCCAAAATCCACCATGGGATCCCCAAAATCCATCCTGGGAACCCCAAAACCAATCCAGGGACCTCCAAAAACGCCCTGGGACCCCAAAATTCAGCCTGGGACCCTCAAAATCCATCCTGGGATCCCAAAATCCATCCTGGGACCCCCAAAATCCACCTGGGACCCCAAAATCCACCTGGGACCCCCAAAAAACACCCTGGGACCCCCAAAATCCATCCTGGGACCCCAAAATCCAGCCTGGGACCCCCAAAATCCATCCAGGGACCCCCAAAATCCACCTCAGGACCCCAAAAAAATCCTCAACACCACCTCCAAAATCCCCTGAACACCCCAAAAAAAACCCCAAAATCCCCCCAAAACCCCCCAAACCCCCCAAAAACCCCCCAAAATCTCCCTGCAGCCATGGCCTTCCTCACCTACATCCTGCTGGCCGGCCTCGCTCTGGGCACACAGAACAGGTACCAAAATCTCCTTTTTTCCCCCCAGTTTTTTTCAGTTTTTTTCTTCACCCTGAACCTTTTGAGAGCCCTGAAGTTTTGGGTTGAATTTTGGGGTGAATTTTGCAGATTTTCACCCGACAGCCTGGGGCTGGTGGCGAGTTCAGCTCTGGCCTGGCTGCTGCTGGAGGTGCTGAGTGTCCTCCTGAGCCTCTACCTGGTGTCAGTGAGCAGCGACCTCAGCCCCATGGAGCTGCTGGCATTTGCTGGCTACAAATATGTGGGGTGAGTCAAAATTGAAAATTCTATTTTTGGGGGGTTTGGGGGATTTTTTGGGATTTTTTTGGGGATTTTTTTGGATTTTTTGGGGATTTTTTTCAGGATTTTTTTCTATTTTTTTCAGATTTTTTTCCAATTTTTTGGGGTTTTTTTTCTTTATTTTTAAAATTTTTTTCAGGGTTCTTTTTCAAATTTGAGGATTTTTTTTTGAGTTTTTTTTCAGATTTTTTCCTCTTTTTTGGGGATTTTTTTTCCTCTTTTTTTGGATTTTTTCCCCATTTTTTTGGGATTTTTTTCCATTTTTTGGGGGGGAGCATCCCCTGAGCCTCTACCTGGTGTCAGTGAACAGCGACCTCAGCCCCATGGAGCTGCTGGCATTTGCTGGCTACAAATATGTGGGGTGAGTCAAAATTGAAAATTCTATTTTTGGGGGTTTGGGGGATTTTTTGGGATTTTTTTGGGAGTTTTTTTTTTTTTTTTCCAATTTTTTCGATTTTTTTTTTTTAATTTTTAAAATATTTTTCAGGGTTCTTTTTCAATTTTGAGGAATTTGTTTTTAGTTTTTTTCAGATTTTTTCTTTCTTTTTGGGGGATTTTTTTCCTCTTTTTTTGGATTTTTTCCCTTTTTTTGGGGAATTTTTTTCCTTCTTTTTTGGGATTTTTTTTCCTTCTTTTTTGGGATTTTTAAAAAAATTATTTTCCGATTTTTTTTCGATTTTTTTTCGATTTTTTTTTAATATTTCTCAGTGTTCTTTTTCAATTTTGGGGGGTTTTGAGGTTTTTTCCAGATTTTTTTCCTCTTTTTTGGGATTTTTTTCCCTCTTTTTTTGGATTTTTTCCCCTTTTTTGGGGGGATTTTTTTCGGGTTTTTTTCAGATTTTTTTTCCAGGTTTTTTTTCGATTTTTTTCCAGATTTTTAAAAAAATTTTTTTCAATTTTTAAATTTTTTTTCAGGGTTCTTTTTCAATTTTTGGGTTTTTTTTTTTCCATTTTTAAATTTTTTTTCGCATTTTTGGGACTTTTTTTTTCCCTTTTCCCACAATTTTATCCCCATTTTTGGGGCGATTTTTTCCCATTTTTCGGGGATTTTTTTTTTTTTTAATTTTTAATTTTTTTTTTCCTTTTTTTCAGTTAAAAATTCAATTTTTGTGTTTTTTTGCAGGATGATTGTGGGGCTGGTGGCCGGGTTGCTGCTGGGCAGGGTTGGGTATTACGTGGCCTTGAGCTGGTGCTGCCTCAGCATCTTTGTGTTCATGGTGAGTTTGGGGCTTTTTGGGGATTTTTGGGGATTTTTTGGGGTTTTTTGGGATTTTTGGGATTGGTCAAATTCTCCAGAATTCACTCAAAAATTCCAAAAATTCACAGAAATTTCAGGTTTTTATTCTGAATTTTGGGATTTGTTCTCTGATTTTGGGTTTGGGGGTTTTTTTTGTTTTTGTTTTTTTGGGTTATTTTGGGGGTTTTGGGGATGTTTTGGGGGGTTTTGGGGATTTTTTGGGTTTTTTTGGGATTTTTGGGATTGGTCAAATTCTCCATAAATTGCTCAAAAATTCCAAAAATTCACAGAAATTTCAGGTTTTTATTCCGAATTTTGGGATTTGTTCTCTGATTTTGGGTTTGGGTTTCTTTTGTTTTTGTTTTTTTGGGTTATTTTGGGGTTTTTTGGGTTATTTGGGGGTTTTTTGGGGATTTTTTTAGGTTTTTTGGGGGTTTTTTGGGATTGGTCAAATTCTCCAGAATTCACTCAGAAATTCCAAGAATTCACAAAAATTTTAGTTTATTTCTCTGGTTTTTGGGGATTTTTGAGGTTTTTTGGGCAGTTTTGGGATTTCTATGAATTTCTTTTTCATTATTTTTGGGGTTTGGGGGATTTTCAGGATTTCAGGAACAGGAAAATGTTCATCCCAAAGTTTTAAATCCCAAATTTTTTCCCAAATTTCCCAGATCCAGATGCTGAGGCTGAAACTGCTCTGGGAGGCCTCGACCGAGGGGATTTTGGGGAAGATTTTGGGGGGTTTTTTTATGGGATTTTTGGGCTTTTTTTGGATTTTTCAATGATCCCAAAATTCTAAACCCCAAATTTCATTTCAGATCAGGACTCTGAGGCTGAAGCTGCTCTGAGAGTCATTGACCAAGGGGGATTTTGGGGCCGATTTTGGGGGTTTTTAATGGGATTTTTATGGGAATTTTGGACTTTTTAAAATGATCCCAAAGTTCTAAATCCCAAATTTTTCCCAAATTTCCCAGATCAGGACTCTGAGGCTGAAGCTGCTCTGAGAGGCCTCGACCAAGGGGATTTTGGGGCTGATTTTGAGCCAATTTTGCGTCTTTTTAATGCGATTTTGGTGGGAATTTTGTGGGATTTTTATGGGAATTTTGGGCTTTTTTTGGATTTTTCAATGATCCCAAAATTCTAAACCCCAAATTTCATTTCAGATCAGGACTCTGAGGCTGAAGCTGCTTTGGGAGGCCTCGACCAAGGGGATTTTGGGGCTGATTTTGAGCCAATTTTGGGTCTTTTTAATGCAATTTTGGTGGGATTTCTGTGGGATTTTTATGGGAATTTTGGGCTTTTTTTGGATTTTTCAATGATCCCAAAATTCTAAACCCCAAATTTCGTTGCAGATCAGGACTCTGAGGCTGAAGCTGCTCTGAGAGTCATTGACCAAGGGGGTTTTTGGGGCTGATTTTGGGGGTTTTAATGAGAATTTTATGGGATTTTAATGGGAATTTTGGTCTTTTCTTTGATTTTTATATGATCCCAAAATTTTAAACCCCAAATTTTCCCCAAATTTCCCAGATCAGGACTCTGAGGCTGAAGCTGCTCTGAGAGGCCTCAACCAAGGGGATTTTGGGGCTGATTTTGAGCCGATTTTGGGTCTTTTTAATGCGATTTTGGTGGGATTTTTGTGGGAATTTTATGGGAATTTTGTGCTTTTTTTGGATTTTTCAATGATCCCAAAATTCTAAACCCCAAATTTCGTTGCAGATCAGGACTCTGAGGCTGAAGCTGCTGTCAGAAGCAGCCGCCGAGGGGGTTCTGGGGCTGATTTTGACCCAATTTTGGGTCTTTTTAATGTGATTTTGGTGGGATTTCTGTGGGATTTTAATGGGAATTTTTGGCTTTTTTTGGATTTTTCAATGATCCCAAAATTCTAAACCCCAAATTTCCCAGATCAGGACTCTGAGGCTGAAGCTGCTCTGGGAGGCCTCGACCAAGGGGATTTTGGGGCCCATTTTGAGCCGATTTTGGGTCTTTTTAATGCGATTTTTGTGGGATTTTAATGGGAATTTTTGGCTTTTTTTGGATTTTTCAATGATCCCAAACTTCTAAACCCCAAATTTCGTTGCAGATCAGGACTCTGAGGCTGAAGCTGCTGTCAGAAGCAGCCGCCGAGGGGGTTCTGGTTCGCGGCGCCAAGAACCAGCTGCGCATGTACCTGACCATGGCCATCGCTGCTGCCCAGCCCCTCTTCATGTACTGGCTCACCTTCCACCTGCTCAGGTGAGCTCAGCTCAGGGGGATCCTGCCCCAAAATCCCCAAATTCCAGAGTTTTCCCCAAAAAAATCCCCGCTGGTTTCGGTCGCTTCAATAAACGGAATTTGAAGAAGTTTCGGTGTCGTCGTGTTGAGTTTTTGGGGAATTTTTGGGAGGAATTTGGGGCATTATCCCAAATTTGGAGGGTTTAGGGTATTGGAGTGACTGCCCTGAACAGCCTGAGACCCCAAATTCCTGGGAAAAATCCCCAAATTCCAGAGTTTTCCCCAAAAAAATCCCCGTTGTTCTCGGTCCCTTCAATAAACGGAATTTAAAGAATTTTCGGTGTCGTCGTGTTGAGTTTTTGGGAGGATTTTGGGGTTTTCACCTAAATTTTGGAGGAATTTAATAAGAGTTTATCCCAATTATGAGAGGGTTGGATGCTGGAGAGATGCCTCTCAATTCCCAAAAATTGAAAAAAATCCCCAAATTCCAGAGTTTTCCCCCCCCAAAAAAATCCCCGCTGTTTTCAGTCGCTTCAATAAATGGAATTTAAAGAATTTTTGGTGTCATTGTGTTGATTTTTTAGGGAATTTTGGGAGGAATTTGGGGGTTTATCCCAGATTTTGGGATGTTTGGATATTGGGAAGACCCCTCTGAACACCCTGAGACCCCAAATTCCCAAAACAATCCCCAAATTCCAAAGTTTTCCCCCCAAAAATCCCACTGGGCCCTTTCATTGCTACCAGGGGAGGGTTTGGGGTCTGTGCTCCCAAATTTTGGGGAATTTTGGGCATTTCTGGGAATTTTCAGGGTCTCAAACCAATTTGGGGGGGGGGGCCTGGGGTCCCAAAATTCCACTGGAATCTCTGGAATTCCATCAGAGCTGCAGGAAAATCCTGGAATTTCCCATCCAAGAGTTTTTCCCCCATTTTCCCATTTTTCCCCTCTCATTTTCCCCTTTTTTCCCCATTTTTCACCCAATTTCCCCCCTTTTTTCCATATTTCCCCTATTTTTTCAAATTTTTCCCGATTTTACTCCTAAAATTCACTGGATTGTGTCCACCAGCATTCCCAGAATTCCTCAATTCCCATTTTTCCACTTTTCCCTCCATTTCCTCTCTTCCCTCTCCCCCATTTTTTCCCTCAATTTTCCCAAATTTCCCCCATTTTTCCAATTTTCACCTGTTTATTCTCCATTTATTCCCCATTTCCCCCATTTTCCCAATTTTTCCTCCATTTTCCCTGAATTTTCCCCCCATTTTTCCAATTTTCCCCCATTTATTCCCAAATTTCCCCATTTATTCCCCATTTTTCCAAATTTTCCCCATTTCCGCCCCATTTTTCCCATTCTCGTTTTTTTGGATTTTTTTGGTTTTTTTGGGGTTTTTTTTTGGGATCTTTTTGTTTTCCCCACCCCAAACCCCCAAACTCCCCAAAAAATCCACTCAGAATTGCGAAATTAAGAATTTTTATAACAAATCCTCGGAGAGATGAAGAATTCCAGCTTTTTTTCCTGTTTTTTGTTGGTTTTTTGTTGGTTTTTAGGGAATCCCAGGATCCTGAGGGGATTCCCAGCTGGATTCAGAAACAAAACAAACAAACAAAAAAATCCCAGGATTTTTTTTTTTTTTTTTGTTATTTTGTCTTTTTTTTTTACCAAAAAAAGTTTCGGATCCAACACCACGAAAAACAAAAACAAAAAAAAAAAATTCTCCCCCTCACAAAAAAAAAAAAAAAAAAAAAAAAAAAAATCCTCCCCCAAGAAATCCCCCTCAAAAAAAATCTCTCCAAAAAAATTCCCAAAACATCTCCTCAAAAAATAAAAAAAATCTCCCCCATAATAAATAAATATATAAATAAATAAATAAGAATATTTTTACAACTAAAAAAAAACTCCCCAAAATCCCCATAAATAAATAAATAAATAAATATGTGAATAAATAAATAAATTTATAAATAAATCAGAATATTTTAAAAATAAAAATAATTTTTTAAAAAATCCAAAACAAATTTCCCCCAGAAAATCTCCCCTAAATAAATAAATAAATAAATAAGAATCTTGAAAAATAAAAAAAGAAAATCCCCCTAAAATTCCCCTTAAATAAATAAAATAAATAAAATCTTTAGAAATTAAAAAAAAAAAAAAAAAAAAATCCTCCCAAAAAAATCTCCCCAATAAATAAATAAATTCCTTAAAAATTAAAAAATAATTTAAAATTTTCTCCCCAGTAAATAAATAAATAAATGAGAATCTTTAAAACACTTTTAAAATATTCCAACAAAATCCCCCAGATTCCCCTTAAAAAAATAATTTTAAAAAATAGAATAAAATAAAAAATAATTTTAAAAATCCAAAATAATCCCCCAAAGTTTCCCTAAATAAAGAAAAAAACCTTTAAAAATAAAATAAAATTTTTAAAAAAATTAAAAATTAAAAAAAAATCTCCCAAAGTTCCCCCTAAATAAGGAAATCTGTAAAAAATAAAATAAAATAAAATAAAATAAAATAAAATAAAATAAAATAATAAAAATCCAATAATTTTTCATATAATTCCCCCCCCAAAAATCCCTCTAAGTTTTCCCTAAATAAATAAATTAAATAAAATAAATTAAAATTAATTAAAATTAATTTTCAAAGCAAAATTTAAAAAAACCCAAAAATATTCCATAAAATTACCCCCCAAAAATCCTGCGGAAAAAAAAAAACCTTAAAATTTTTTAAAAAAAAAATCCCAAAAATCCCTTTTTGGGATTCTCAGGCTCGGGGAGGAGGATCCAAAATTCCCATTTAAAAAAAAAAAAAAAAAAAAAAAAAAAAAAAATTAAAAAAAAATTCCCAAAGGGCGTCCGTGGACAAAGAGTTTAAAAAAATATCTCTGAAACCATCTGAGCTTAAAAATAGAGACGAGAGTGAAGCTTAAAATGCCCCGGAGAGTCCTGGGGCTGGGCCCGAGCTCCTGCAGGGTCCTGGAAGGTTCTGGAAGCTTTGGGAGGGATCCAGACGGGTCCTGGCAGCGGCTCCGGAGAAATTCCAGAGGTTCTGGAGAAATCCCAGAGGTTCTGGAGAAATTCTGGATGATTCCAGAGGGGTCCTGGAGAAATTCTGGAGAAATTCCGGAGGTTCTGGAGAAATTCCAGAGGTTCTGGGTGGATCCAGACGGGTCCTGGCAGCACTTCCAGAGAAATTCCAGAGGTTCTGGTGAAATTCTGGAGAAATTCTGGATGGATCCAGAGGGGTCCTGGGTGTGGTTCTGGAGAAATTCCGGAGGTTCTGGAGAAGTTTTGGAGAAGTTCTGGAGGTTCTGGAGAGGTTCCAGAGGTCCTGGAAGGTTCTGGAAGCTTTGGGAGGGATCCAGAGGGGTCCTGGCAGCGGCTCCGGAGAAACCCCAGAGGTTCTGGAGACGTTTTGGAGAAATTCTGGAGGTTCTGGATGATTCCAGAGGGGTCCTGGGTGTGGTTCAGGAGAAATTCCAGGAATTCTGCAGGTTCTGGAGAAGTTCTGGAATGGTTGGGATGGATCCAGAAGGGAACCCTGGATCGATCCTGAAGATTCTGGATGGTTCTCGAACAGTCCTGGAGAAGTTCCAGAAGGTTCTGGAGGTTCTGGAGGTTCTGGGATGGATCCAGGGGTTCTGGAGCGGTTCTGAGTGTTCTGAGCAGCTCCAGAATGGTCCCAGAGCTCTTGGAGCAGTTCTGGATCTCCTGGATCAATTCTGGATCTCCTGGATCAATTCTGGAACTCTTGGAGCGGTTCTGGATCTCCTGGATCAATTCTGGATCTCCTGGAGCGGTTCTGGATCTCCTGGATCGATCTCAGCCATTCCAGGGGTGTCCTTGGCACAATTCCAGAGCTTTTGGAGCCATCCCAGAGATCCTGGATCGATTCTGGATCTCCCAGATCAATCCCAGAACTCCTGGAGCCATCCCAACCCTCCCAACCCCACCCCGGCCATTCTGGAGATCCTGGATCCATTCTGGATCAATTCCAGAATTCCTGGAGCCATCCTGGATCTCCTGGATCAATTCTGGAACTCCTGGATCAAGTCCAGAACTCCTGGAGTAATTCTGGAACTCTTGGATCAATTCAATTCTGGATCAACCCCACAACTCCTGGAGCAATTCTGGATATCCTGGAGCAATTCTGGATATTCTGGATCAATTCTGGATCAATCCCAGAACTCCTGGATCCATCCCAACTCTCCCAACTCAACCCCGGCCACTCTGAATCTCCTGGATCAATTCTGGAACTTCTGGATCAATTCTGGATCCACTCCAGATCAATCCCGTAACATTTGGAGCCATCCCAGAGATCCCAGATCAACTCTGGATCCATTCCGGATCAATCCCAGAGATCCTGGATCCATTCTGGATCCACTCCAGATCAATCCCAGAACTCCTGGATCCATTCTGGATCCACTCCAGATCAATCCCAGAACTCCTGGATCCATTCTGGATCAATTCCTGATCAATCCCAGAGATCCTGGATCCATTCCAGATCAATCCCAGAGCTCCTGGATCCATTCTGGATCCATTCTGGATCCACTCCAGATCAATTCCAGAACTCCTGAAGCCATCCCAGAGCTCCTGGATCCATTCTGGATCCACTCCAGATCAATCCCAGAGATCCTGGATCCACTCCAGATCAATCCCAGAGCTCCTGGATCCATTCTGGATCCACTCCAGATCAATCCCAGAGATCCTGGATCCATCCCAGCCCCTCCCAACCCCTCCCCAGCTCTCCCATCACGACCCCACCTCGGCCCCTTCCCCTTTCTCCCCCTCCCACTCCCCCCCTCCCCTCCCTTTCCCGCCCCCTCCGGAATTTTCCAGGTGCTGCCAACTCTCCCCCAGCTTGGAGCTGGATCTCCCCATGGATCCGCTCTGGGATCCGTTGGTCTGGGAGCAAACGTTGGATTTCCCCTTGGCCTTGGGGTGGTTGTTGTGGATCTTGTACTTCATCAGGAGGATGAAGATGAACACGAGCACCGAGGCCACGATGATGCCGCCGATGACGATGATCATGGTCCCGCCCAGGAACTGGGCCTGCAGCGAGCGGCAGGGCCGGAGCTGCGGCCGCGTGGAGAAGCGGGAGCAGCCCAGGGGCCGCGTGGCGGCAGGGAGCTGCGCGCGTCCCTAACACGGCCAGCACGCACAGCTCGTACTGCGCGGCCGGCGCCAGGTCCGACAGCGAACGAGGCGCTGGGGGCCGGGATCATCCTGCAACGCCAACGGGAACTGCGCTTGCCATGGATTCACACTTCTGCCCCAATTTTTCCCACTTTTTCCCAATTTTTTCCACTTTTTTCCCAATTTTTTCCACTTTTTTTCCAATTTTTCCCCAATTTTTTCCACTTTTTTCCCAATTTTTTCCTCAATTTTTTCCACTTTTTTTCCCAATTTTTTTCCACTTTTTCCCCAATTTTTTCCAGCTTTTTTCCCACTTTTTCTGGCATTTTTCCCATTTTTGGGGGGATTTTTTCCCATTTTTTCCAACTTTTTTTCCTCCTCCTTTGGCCTTTTCCCCCCTATTTTTCAGACCCTTCTTCAGCTCCTTTTCCTGTTTTTCCATCCAGTTTTCCATCCTTTTAGACACTTTTCCCTGGTTTTCAGACCCATTTCCTTCTTTTCTAGACCCTTTTCCATCCCATTTTTCCACTCATTTTCCCCCCATTTCCTGACTCTTTTTCCATCTTTTCCACCCCTTTTTTCCTTTTTTTCCACCCCATTTTTCCACCCAATTTCCCCACATTTCCCCACCCCAATTTCCCAATTTCCCAGCCCGGGGCCAGGTCCGACAGCGAGAACGAGGCGCTGGGGGCCGGGATCATCCTGCAACGCCAACGGGAACTGCGCTTGCCATGGATTCACACTTCTTCCCCAATTTTTTCCCACTTTTTCTGGCATTTTTCCCACTTTTTCCAGCATTTTTCCCACTTTTTGGGGGATTTTTTCCCTTTTTTTTCCGATTTTTTTCCAATTTTTTCTGCAATTTTTTCCACTTTTTTCCCCAATTTTTTCCACTTTTTTCCCAATTTTTCCGGCTTTTTTCCCCAACTTTTCCAGCATTTTTCCAATTTTTGGGGGGATTTTTTCCCATTTTTTTCCCAATTTTTCCCAATTTTTTCCCAATTTTTCCGGCTTTTTTCCCACTTTTTCCAGCTTTTTTTCCCAATTTTTGGGGGGATTTTTTCCCATTTTTTTCTGATTTTTTCCCTTTTTTTCTGCATTTTCTCCACGTTTTTCCCTCCTCCTTTGGCCTTTTCCCCCCTATTTTTCAGACCCTTCTTCAGCTCCTTTTCCTGTTTTTCCACCCAGTTTTCCATCCTTTAAGACTCTGTTCCCTGTTTTTCAGACCCATTTCCTTCTTTTCTAGACCCTTTTCCAATTCTTTTCCAAACCCCTTTTCCCACATTTTTCCATCTGTTTTTTCCATCTCTTTTTTCCACATTTTTCCACCTGTTTTTCCACATTTCCTATTCCTCTTTTCCACATTTTTCCACATTTTTTTCCCACATTTCCCACCTGGTTTTCCAAATTTTTTTCACCTGTTTGTTCCAGTTTTTCCACCTGTTTTTCCACCTGTTTTTTCCACATTTTCCCACCCATTTCCCTCCATTTCCCACTCATTTTTCTACATTTTTCCCACCTTTTCCCACCTGTTTTTTTTCCACATTCCCCCTCTCTTTTCCACATTTTTTCCACCTCTTTTTTCCCAAATTTTCCCACCCATTTCCCTACATTTCCCACCTGTTTTTTCCCAAATTTTCCCACCCATTTTCCCACATTTCCCACCTGTTCTTCCACCTGTTTTTTTCCACGTTCCCTCTCTCTTTTCCCACCCATTTTCCCACATTTTTTCCACCTGTTTTTCCCCAAATTTTCCCACCCATTTTCCCTCATTTTCCACCTGTTTTTCCCACATTTTCCCACCTATTTTCCCACATTTCCCACCTGTTTTTTCCCAAATTTTCCCACCCATTTTCCCTCATTTTCCACCTGTTTTTTCCACATTTTCCCACCCATTTTCCCACATTTTTTCCACCTGTTTTCCCCCAAATTTTCCCACCCATTTCCCACCTGTTTTTTCCCACATTTTCCCACCCGTTTCCCCACATTTCCCCCCATCCCCCACCCGTTTTTTCCCCAAATTTCCTCCCCACCTCCCCACCCCAAATTTTCCCCGTGCAATCACCGATAGACCAGGATCTCATCGGCCGAGCTGTTGTACTGGATCTGGTACATCCTCAGCCCTTCCAGCTCCTCCTGCGGCGGCCACCGCACCAGCGCCGACGTCGCCGTCACCTCGGCCACCACCACCCCCCCTCTGTCCCCCTTTTCCAGCTTGGAATCGTTGGAAAAGCTCGACTTGGCCGAGATCAGGATATCTGACGGCTCCGGCCGCGCCGTCGCCGCTTTCTTGCCGTCCTCCTCCTCGCACTCGGTGCCGTTGGCGTCCGGCACCACCCGGAACTCGACCGGCGCCGTCGACTCTCCGGCGGCGTTGGAGGCGATGCAGGTGAACGTCCCTTGATCGCCCAACGCCGCCTCCAGGATGTCCAAGGTGCCGCTGCATTTAAACCGCCCGCGAGGTGTTGGCCACCAATTTGCCGTCCGGGCGCGATCCACCGCACGTATGGTCGGGTCGCCACGGCTTTGCACTTGAGGGACGCGCCTGCCCCACGGCCGTCACCAGCTTGGGCGTCCGGTGGGTGATCATGGGGGCTCGCACACGAATTCCTCCTCGCGGATGCTCCAGAAATATTTCCCCATCAGCCCGGCGGCGACGCGCAGGTTTCCAAATCGCCCCTCAAGGTCAAGCGCCGCAGCCAAACCAACTCGCAGTTGCAGTGCAGGGGTTTCCGCCAAACTCAACACCAGCGAGGTCAAGGGAGAACCTTTGGATTTGGCGTAGACGGGGATGCGGGAGAACAACGGATCCGGCGGGATCTTCTTGAGTTTGTTGGAGGTCATGTCCAACCTGGCCAACTTGTGGAGGTTGGAAAAAATCCCCCTCGGGCACGAACTCGATGAGGTTGTGATCCAAACTCACCGTGTTGACGTTGGAGAGCTTGGCCACCGTCCCCCAAGGAACGTCCACCAAATTATTTAGACAAATCCAAATCCTCGATGGTCTCCAAGAAATCATCCAAGGATTTGGGCGAGATGAAGCTGAGCTGGTTGTTGCTCAGGATTAGTGGCGCAGATTAATTAACCCTTTGAAGTGCTCCTCGTTGATGGCCGTCAGGCGGTTGCTGTCCAGGTGGAGGGCGTGGAGGCCCTTGAGGTCGGAGAAGGCGTAAGGCATGATTTGGCTGATGGTGTTCCGTGACAGGGTCGGTGGATCAGCTGGGTCATGTTGGCGAAGTCGCGTTTGCGCAGCACGGTGATGAAGTTGTCCATGAGGCGCAGCTCGGCCGTGCGCTGTCGATGCCGGCCGCACGAAGAGCAGCCCGGTTTTGTGCAGAGGATGGTGAAGGACGGCGAGAGGTTCTGCACGAGCAGCGCTTTGGGGCAGGGCGGGGCGTTCGTGGTGCTCGTGGTGAAGAAGAAGAAGAGGAGGAGGAGGAGGAGAGGCAGCAGGAGGTTTTCCATCGTCGGGAAAAACGGGAATCTGGGAGGGAAAGATGGCGGAGTTAGCGAAGAAAATGGCGGGATTGGCAAAGAAAATGGCGGGATTGGCAAAGAAAATGGAGGAATTGGCAAGAAAATGGCGGGATTGGCAAGAAAATGAGGGGATTGGCAAAGAAAATGGAGGAATTGGCAAGAAAATGAGGGGATTGGCAAAGAAAATGGAGGAATTGGCAAGAAAACGGTGGAATTGGCAAGAAAATGAGGGGATTGGCAAAGAAAATGGAGGAATTGGCAAGAAAATGAGGGGATTGGCAAAGAAAATGGAGGAATTGGCAAGGAAATGGCGGGATTGGCAAAGAAAATGGAGGAATTGGCAAGAAAATGGCGGAATTGGCAAGAAAATGAGGGGATTGGCAAAGAAAATGGAGGAATTGGCAAGGAAATGGCGGGATTGGCAAAGAAAATGGCGGGATTAGGGAAAAAATGGTGGAATTTGGAAAGAAAATTGGGGGATTGGCAAGAAAATGGCGGGATTGGCAAGAAAATTGGGGGATTGGGAAAAAAATGGCGGAATTGGTAATAAAACGGAGGAATTGGCAAGAAAATGGTGAAAGTAGAAAAGCAATAGTGGAATTGGCAAAGAAAATGGAGGAATTGGTAAAAAATGGAGGAAGTGGTAAAAATCCTGAGGAATTGGAAGAGAAAATGGCAGAATTGGCAAAGAAATGGAGGAACTGGCAAAGAAAATGGCGGAATTAGCAAAGAAAATTGAGAAAATTGGTAAAAAATGGTGGAATTGGTAAAAAATGGTGGAATTGGTAAAAATGAAGGAATTGGCAAGAAAATGGTGGAAGTAGAAAAGAAATGGAGGAATTGGCAAGAAAATGGCGGAATTGGCAAAAAAAAAGGCGGAATTAGTGAAATATGGCGGAATTGGCAAAGAAAATGGAGGAATTGGTAAAAAAATGGAGGAATTGGTAAAAAAAATGGAGGAATCGGCAAAGAAAATGGAGGAATTTGGGAGAACTGGTTGAGTTTTGGGGTTAAAACCAAGTTTAGGGTCAAAACTGCAGCCCAAGAATTCAGCTGAAATCCCAAACCTGAGAAGGAAACAAATGGGAATCTGGGAGGGGGAAACTGCTGAATTAGCAAAAAAAGGGCAGAAATAGAAAAAAAAAATTTGCAGAAATAGAAAAAAATGCAGAATTAGCAAAAAAGGGATGGAATTAATAAAAAAAAAAAAGGTGGAATTAGCAAAAAAATCATGGAATTAGGAAAGAAAAGTTGAATTAATAAAAAAATTGTGGAATTTGCAAAAAAAAAAAAAAAGGAAATTTGGTTGAGTTTTAATCAAGTTTTAATTCCAAAATGTTGAGAGGTAATAAATTGAATAAAAATGAGTTTTAAATTGAAAAGAATTCCAAGGAATGGAATGGAAAGAATTCATTAAAGTAATTAATTAAAATTTAATGTCAATTCAAAATTGGGAGGAATTAAAAGGAAGTAGAAAATAATAACGGAAATGTAAGAGAAAAATAAAGAAATTAAAATAATAATGATGGGAATGAAGTAATCAAGATAAAGTTCTGGAAATTAAAATACTTAAAATAATTCAAATAAAAATAATAAAGGAAAAAGACTTAAAATATTTCAAATACAATATTACAAATACAATATTAAAAGAAAATAATTGAAATATTGAAAATAAAACATCAAAACTTCAAATAATTAATGTAAAATCATTAAAATTGAAATAACAAAAGCTAAAATATTGAACATTAAGATAAGAAAGGAATGATAGAAATAAAAGAATTAATTTAAAATATGAATGCATTGAAAAGAGTCATAGAATAATGAATTTAAATAATAATTAAAAACTGAATTGATAAGAAATTAATGAGAATAAATTCAGAATAATGGTAACATTTAAATCTGAAATAATATGAAATAAAAAATTACAATTTAAAATTATAAGTATTCATGTAAAATAATAATGAGTCAAAAATAAGAATAAATAAAAAACCAATAATATTAACCTGAAATATAAATAAATAATCAGTATAAATTTCAAAATAATGATTGTAAAGAAAAAATATCAGTCAATTAACACATTGGTTGATAACTTTATTAACTTAATTAATAAATTTAATAAAGATAACCATTCATTAAAATGAATAATAATCGAAAATTATAACAAGGAATAAAATTATTTCTAATTAAAACACCTCTAAAATAACAGAAATTAAAACAAGAATTATATAAATCTTATTATGTGGGACAAATAAAGAATTAATTAATACAAACTAATTACACATAATCCGATTCATCCTTAATGAAGAAAAAATTCAATTAATCCCAAAAGCTCCCTGAAATCCCCTGGGAATTTCCTTTATCCCAAAATCCCCTGGGATTCCAAATTCTTGGGAATCTTCCCCAAAAATCCTCCGGAAATGAGGAAAAAAAAATTTTCCTGATTTTCCAAGAGAATTCCAAAGAAAAAAAAAAATTGGGATTTGGGCAGGACCAGGCCCAAAATTCTAAAATTTCTGAGGGAAAAGTGGGAAGGAGGGAAAATCTGAGCATAAAATTCTAAATTTTTGGAGAGGAAAAAGTGGCAATTGGGATGTGCCAGGCCCAAAATTCTGGGATTTGAGGGGGAAATTTGGAGTAGGCCCCAAAATTCCAAGATTTCGGGGGGAAAAGCAGGATTTGGTGTAGGCCAAGCCCAAAATCCCAAATTTCTGAAGGAAAAGTGGGGAAGAGGGAAGTGCTAAGCCCAAAATTCCAGGATTTTGGAGAGAAAAGGAGGATTTGGACTAGGCCAAAGTAAAAATTCCAAGATTTCTGAGGGGCAAGTGGGACTTGGGGGGGGGTACAAGGCCCAAAATCCGGGGATTTCTGAGGGAAAAGTGGGAAAGAGGGAAAATCTGAGCATAAAATTCTAAATTTTTGGAGAGGAAAAACTGGGATTTGGGATGTGCCAGGCCCAAAAACTCCAAGATTTTGGAGGGAAATGGAGGATTTGGGGTAGGCCAAGTCCAAAATTCCAAATTTCTGAGGGAAAAGTGGGAAAGAGGGAAAAGCCAAGGCCCAAATCCCAAAATCCGAGGGAAAAAATTCCCCAAACTCCCCTGAATTCCAAGAGATTTGCCCCAAAACTTTAGGATTTTCCCAGTTTGAACCAATAAAATTCCTCCTTTTCCTACCCTAAATCCCATTTTTTCCACCCCTTCAAGGTCTTTTTTCCATCCCAAAATTCCATAAATTCCATCAATTCCAAGCCTAAAGCCAAACCAAGAGGGATTGATCGATTTGGGGATTATTTAATATATATATATTTTTTTTTCCCCAATTTTCCAAGCCTCAGGTGCACATTCCCAAATCCAGGTGTGGCCCAAGGCCCTGAGGAAAAAAAAAAAAATTTCCTTTGGAATTAAAGAATCCAGGAGTTAAAAAAAAAAAAAAAAAGAAAAGAACCAACTGGATTTTTCCACCTGGAAAAATCATTCCCAAGATTAAAAAATTTGGAATTCTGGCCTAAATTATATAAGAAAAAAGGGGGGTGAGGGGGAATCTTATCCAGGTGCCGCAAATCCCGATTTTCCAGGAAGAAAAAAATGGAGCATCCCTGGAATTCTTCATTTAAAGGTCAAAACACCTCCAAAATCCCATTTTTTCCTTTAAAAAGGGATTTTCCTTAAGAAAAAGCGATTTTTTTCAGCCTCTAACCAGCAACCCCAGAGAGGAATTCCCCTCGGGGCTGCAGAATTCTTGGGAAAATGAAAAAATTGGAATTTTGGCTTGGTTTAGAGTGAAAAAAAAAAAAATATATATATATATATATATAATTTTTAGGGAAAAATCTGCATTTCCATCCCGGTTTTCCTCTGGAAAAATACCCGGTGGTAATTTTCAATGACACTGCCGTGCCTTGCTCCCTGAGGGTCAGAAAGACTCGGGGAAAAATAAAATTTTATTTTTATTTTAAGAGGTTTAAAAGGATTTTTTTAAATGGATTTTTAAGGCTGAGAATTCCAACGGCGCCGCAACGCGGGAAGGACGCGCCCCTGCTCGGAGCAAGGGAAAAAAAAAAATCAGGAATTGCAGGTGCCGGGAAGGGTAAAAAAACCAGAAAAAACAAGAAAAAATAAGAAAACACCTGAAAAAAAAATCTTAAAACCCCAAATATTTTTTTTTTCCCCATGGATTTGGGGAGAAATTCAGGAAAAATCCTGGGGATTTTTTTTCCAGGTGTGGCAACACCTGGAAAAGCCACACCTGGAGAAGCCACACCTGGATGACACGGCGGATTTATGGGATGCTGGAAAAGGGGCTTGGGATCATTTAAAATCCCCAAATATTCCCCAAAAAAACCCCAAAATCTTGGAATCTCCTTTTTCTTTTCCCCACGGAAGGGTTAAAAAGCTGGAAAATTTGGGAGGGGTCGCGGCTGGAAAAACGCGGAGGGTGGGGGAATGCTGCGGTTTATCCGATTTTATCCCGATTTTATCCCGATTTTATCGCGATTTTATCCCGATTTTATCCCGATTTATCGCGTTTTTGGTGGATTACCGCGTTGGTTTTTTTTTCCTCAGTTTTTCCCGATTTTTTTCCCATTTTTGCCCCGTTTCCAACTCACCTTTCCTGCCGTGGTTTCAGGGGGCGGCGACCCTCGCGCCCCGGGGGTCCTGAGCCTTCCATGGCCGGGAGCGATCCTGGAGGAGCAGTGGAAAAGCAGGAAAAGCAAAAAAAAAAAAAAAAAAAAAAAGAGAAAAAAAAAAAAAAGGAAAGGAGGAAAAGCAGGAAAAGGAGGAGGAGGAGGAGGAGGAGGAGGAAGAGGAGGAGGAGGAGCCCCCGCCCCTCCCCCCTCTGCGGCCGCGGGGGAGGGGCGGGAGAAGGGGGAGGGGCGGGGGGAGGGGCTTGGTGGGGATTTTTTGGGGTTTTTTTTTTTTAGGTTTTTTCTGGGAATTTTCGAGGTTGGGGTTGGATGGATTCGGGTTGAAGCCGCGGGTTTTGGAATTTTGTCCCGTTGTTTGGATTCCTGGATCCCTGAATTCCCAAATTCCTGAACCCCTGAATCCCTGAATTCCCGAATTCCTGAATCCCTGAATTCCCAAATTCCTGAACCCTGAATTCCTAAATTCCCAAATTCCTGAACCCCTGAATCCCTGAATTCCCGAATTCCTGAATCCCTGAATTCCCAAATTCCTGAATTCCATCCCATCCCCTGGATCCCTGAATTCCCGAATTCCTGAATCCCTGAATTCCCAAATTACTGAATTTCATCCCATTCCCTGGATCCCTGAATTCCCAAATTCCTGAACTCCTGGACCCCTGTATTCCCAAATTCCTGAATTCCCAAAATCCTGAATTTCATCCCATTCCCTGGATCCCTGAATTCCCAAATTACTGAATCCCTGAGTTCCCAAAATCCTGAATCTCTGAATTCCCGAATTCCTAAATCCCCAAACTCCTGAATTCCTAAATTCCCGAATTCCTAAATTTCTAAATTCCTGAATTCCAAAATTCCCAAATCCCTGAATCCCCAAACTCCTAAATTCCCAAATTCCTAAATTCCCAAATTTCCTAAATTTCTAAATTTCTAAATTTCTAAATTTCCTAAATTTTTAAATTTTTACATTTCTAAATTCCTGAATTCCTAAACTCCCAAATTCCCGAAATCCCAAATCCCACCCCCTCCCCGAATGTCCCCAAGGCCACCCCCAGGTGTCACAAACCGCCCCTCCCCCGGGACAGACGGACAGGGGGACAGAGGGACAGAGGGACAGAGGGACAGGGGGACAGAGGGACAGACAGACAGGGGGACAGAGGGACAGGGGGACAGAGGGACAGAGGGACAGGGGGACAGAGGGACAGACAGACAGGGGGACAGAGGGACAGGGGGACAGAGGGACAGGGGGACAGGGGACAGAGGGGACAGAGGGACAGAGGGACAGAGGGACAGAGGGACAGGGGGGGGGGGACCTCAGGTGAGGAGGAGGAGAAGATGATGAAGAAGAGGAAAAGGGGAAGGAGGAAGATGAGGGGGAGGAGGAGGGGGAGGAGGTGATGAAGAGGAGGAGGAGGAAGATGAGGGGATGATGAAGAAGAGGATGAGGAGGAGGAGGAAGAAGAGGAAGAGCTGCCCATCCCCCACCGTCAGCCCAAAACGACGACAACAATGACAACAGTGACGATGACAATGATCATGATGACGATGATGAAGATGATGACAACAATGACGATGACGATGAAGATGAGGAAGATGATCCCCCTCACCCTCAGCCCCCAGTTCTGCTGCTGTGGTGGCACCCCCAAAATGACGACGACAGTGACAACGACAGTGACAACAACGACAGTGACAACAACGATGACCGTGATGAAGACGACGATGATGAAGATGACGATGATGAAGATGACGATGATGAAGATGACAACGACAATGATCACAACTCCCTCACACCACAGTTTGGCTGCTCTGGTGGCACCCTCAAAATGACAATGACAATGATGAAGATGATGATGACGATGACAACGATGACAATGACCATGATCATGACCGTGATGATGATGATGATAAAGACACTGACACAGTGATGATGACGATGATGAAGATGATGACAACAATGGCAATGATGACGATGGCCATGATTATAATGACCATGACCATGACGACCATGATGATGATGATGACAACGACAACGATGACCGTGACGATGATGATGCTGACAATGAGGATGACAATGATGATAATGACCATGACAATGACGATGATGATAATGACTATGATGATGATGATGCCCATGACCATCATGATGATGACGATGACAATGATAATGACCATGACGATGGTGATGACAATGACAACGATGACCATGACAATGACAATGATGACAATGAATCGATGATGACGATGACAAGGATGACAATGATGACCATGACCATGATGACAATGATCATGACCATGATGACGATGATGATCACGATGATGATGATGATGGCAATGATGATGACCACGACGACGATGATGATGACAATGACGAGACGACGATGACGATAATGACAATGATGACAATGATGATGACCATGATGGTGATGACAATGACAATGATGATGACAACGACCATGATGATAATGACAGTGACCATGACCATGATGACAATGACCATTACAATGACCATGACAGTGATGACAATGACCATGACCATGATGAAGACAATGACCATAACCATGACAATGACAATGACCATGGACAATGATGATCATGACAATGACCATGACCATGATGAAGACAATAGCCATGACAATGACCATGACGATGACCATGGCAATGACCATGACCATGATGATGATGACAATGACAATAACCACGACAATGACCACTACAACGATGACCATGACAACGACCATGACCATGATGACAATGACAATGACCATGACCGAGCCCCTCACACCGCGGTGCCATCGCTGCCCTCCTCAGCAGTGGCCACGCTCCGTCCCCGGCTGTCGCCGGCCACGCTCGTGGGGTCATCGCTGAGCACCCCCCTGATCAACGCCCGCCACGAGCGCCTCACCTTCCCCAAGCCCCGCCCCATCACCAGGTAGATGATGGGATTGACGCAACCGTTGACGTACGCCAACCCGGCCACGGCGGGGTCGGCGAGCTGAGCGCCGCGGAACGCCGCCGTGCCGGGCGCGGTGGCCGCCAGCACCAAGCCCACCACGTGATACGGCAACCAACAGACGAAGAAGCTGACGATGACCACCAGCACCGCCCTGGTGGCTCGCTGCGACCGGCCCAAGCCCCTCTGGCGGACGCGGCTCAAGAGGAGCCCGTAACACACCGAGATGACGGCGAACGGCGCCAGGAACCCGCAGAGGAACCGCACGACGGCCGCGGGTCAGCTCGGTGCGCCGCTGGTGCGGCCGGACCGCTGGCGCAGGGACAGCACGCAGGTGGTTTTGGCCGAAATCGCCGCCGGACGGTGCGGAACACGAAGGACGGCACGGGTCAACACCGCGGCCAACGCCACGCGCGGCGCACGCCGCGTTGGCCAAGGCCGGCGTCCCGTGGTTGTGGCACCAAACGGGCCGAGCCACCAGCGCGCAGCGGTCGGCGCTGATGGCCGTGAGCAGCAGCACGCTGGCGAACATGGCCAGCACCGTCAGGGACGGCAGCACCTTGCAGGCCACGCGGCCCAAAGGCCAGTGGTGGTCAGTGGTCAAGGGCAAGGCCAAGAAGGGCAAGGCCAAGCAGCTGAGGAGGTCGGCCAAGGCCAGGTGGGAGAACCAGGCGCCGTTGACGGTGCGGCGCAGCTCGGCCGCCGTCACCCAGAGCACGGCGCCGTTGCCCAGCGCCCCCAGCAGGAAAATGGCGGCGTAGAGGGCCAGCACCAGGCGGTGACCCAGCGGGACCTCGGCCCCGCCCAGCTCCAGGAGGTCGTCGTAGGCCAAGGTGCCGTTCCAGGTGTTGTTCCAGGTGGGGTCCCACAGGTAGTAGAAGGTGGGCAGCGCGTCCATGGTGGGGGCAGGGGGAGCTGGGGACACCTGGGGACATCGGGGGGTGGTGGGGGAGGGGTTAAGGTGGGCAGGGGTGGGGCAGGGTGAGTTCCTCACCTGCCCAGGTGACCCAAAACACCTCAAGGTGGGTCCTGTACCGGGCCAGGTGATTCAGGACCTTCCAAAATACCCCAAAGGTGGGTCCTACACCTGTCCAGGTGATTCAGGACCTTCTCAAAAGTGACCAAACCCAGCCAAGGCCTTGGTCAAGGCGGGTCCCTCACCTCTCCAGGTGACCTAAAAAACCCCAAGGTGGGTTCCTCACCTGCCCAGGTGACTCAAAACACCTCAAGGTGAGTTTTTCACCTGTCCAGGTGACCCAGGACCTTCCCAAAGGTGACCAAACCCAGCCAGGGCCTGCTCAAGGTGGGTTCCTCACCTGCCCAGGTGATCTGGAAGACCCCCCCAACTCAACCCCAAGGTGTTTCTTCACCTGCCCAGGTGTTTCAGGACCTAAAAGATCCCCACCCCCACCCCCACCAGGTGACCAAGGTGTTTTGGGGGTCCCCAGCCCCATTTTGGGGTCCCAGCCCCATTTTTGGGGTCCTCAATCCAAATTCTGGGTTCCCAAAACCAGAATTTTTGGGGTCCCAAACCCCATTTTTAATATCCCAAGCCCCAATTTTGGGGTTCCCAGCCCCAATTTTGGGGTTCCAGTCCCATTTTTGGGTTCTCAGCCCCATTTTTGGGGTTCCAGCCCCATTTTTTGGGATCCCAGCTCCATTTTTGGGGTCCCCACCCCGCGGTGGGGGGAAGGGTGGAGCTTCCCCTCCCCCACCCCTAGTTCCTCTCCCAAATTCTTGCGCCATTGGGGGGGGGAGGGGAGGATGAGGAAATTCCATTTCCGGGGAGGGGAAAAAAAGGGGGGGGGGACATGGGAGGGGGGACCCCAAAAACTGGGCTGGGAACCCCAAAAATGGGATTGTGGGCCCCAAAATTTGGGCTGGAAACCCCAAAATTTGGATTGGGAATCCCAAAATGGGGATTGGGACCCCAAAAATGGAATTGTGACCCTAAAATGGGGCTGGGAACCCCAAAATTTGGATTGAGGACCCCAAAGTTGGGATCGGGAACCCCAAAAATGGAGCTGGGACCCCAAAAATGGGATTGGGACCCAAAATTGGGATTGGGGACCCCAAAAATTGGGTTTCAGGACCCCAAAATGGGACTGGGGATCCCAAAAATTGGGCTGAGACTCCCAAAAAATGGAGTGGGGACCCCAAACTGGGCTGAGACCCCCCAAACTGGTCTGAACTGGGAGAAACCCCCCAAAAAAACCCGAAATCCCCCCAAAAATCGAGGCGGGAACGCCCCAAAAAAAGAGAATAAAAAGCCAAAAACGGAAATAAAAAGCCCCAAAACGAAGCGGAACCCCCAAAATTTCAGCTGAGACCCCCCCAAAAATGAGGCAGGGACCCCCCAAAATCGGGCTGGAAGGGAGGGGACCCCAAATTCCCCAGGACCCCCAAAATCCGCCCCTCCCCCTCACCTGCAGCGGTCGCCGCGGTTTTATGGAACCGCGGGAAAGGGAAATAAAGGCGGGGGCAGGAAACCCCAAAAAAGGGGGAGGGAGGGGCCGAGGGGGCGGGGAACCCCCAAAAAATTTGGGGGGGTTGGGGACACCCCCACCCTAAAATTTGGGGGGTTCTGGGGGAAAAAACTCCAAAATTTGGGTTTTTTTTAGAGAAAACCGCTCCGGATTTGGGGTTTTTTGGATGAATCCCCCAAAATTTGGGGTTTTTTTTGGAGGATTTATCCCAAAATTTGGGGGTTTTTTGGGGGTGAAACAACTCGGGGAGGACCCCAAATCCAGGGGAACCCCCAAAATTAATTCTCTCCCAAAAAAAAAAAAAAATTAAGGACAAAGGTGAAGAAATTTTGGAACTTTTATTTAACAAAAACAAAAATTGGGGAGGGGTCCCTAAAATCGCCTCGGGGGAATTTTGGGGACCCCCCCGAGGGGATTTTGGGTTTTTTTTGGGGTCCCTCCCTGGTCCTGGTCACACCTGGGGGGTCTCAGGTGAGATTTTGGGACCCCCCCAGGTGAGATTTGGGGATTTTTTGGGGTCCCCTCCAGTCCTGGTCACACCTGGGGGGTCTCAGGTGAAATTTGGGGACCCCAGGTGAGTTTTGGGGACCCCCCCCCAGGTGAGATTTGGGGATTTTTTGGGGTCCCACTCACACCTGGGGGGGTCTCAGGTGAGATTTGGGGTCCCCCTCGTCACACCTGGGGGTCGCTGGGTTCACCTGTGGGGAGAGAAAGGGGGAGGGGCGTGAGACCCCCCCAAAAAAAAAAAAAACCCAAATCCCAAAATCTCAAATCCCAAAGGTGAATTTTGGGGTCTCTCAGGTAAATTTGGGGTCCCCCAGGTGAGTTTTGGGCTCCTTTAGGTGAACTTTGGGGTGCCCCAGGTGAATTTTGGGTACCCCCAGGTGAATTTTGGGATCTCTCAGATAAATTTGGGGTCCCCCAGGTGAGTTTTGGGGCGCCCCAGGTGAATTTTGGGCACCCTCAGGTGAATTTTGGGTTCCCCCAGGTTAATTCTGGGGTGCCCCAGGTGAATTTTGGGGTCTCTCAGGTAAATTTGGGGTGCCCCAGGTGAGTTTTGGGTTCCCCCAGGTGAATTTTGGGCTCCCCCAGGTGAATTTTGGGCACCCCCAGGTGAATTTTGGGGTCTCTCAGGTAAATTTGGGGTGCCCCAGGTGAGTTTTGGGTTCCCCCAGGTGAGTTTTGGGGTGCCCCAGGTGTCCCCCAAAGCCCCGCCCGGGCTCGTGACGAGTTTAATGCAGGAGCAGCAGCCGGGGCCAGGTACAGGCAGGTGAGAGCCCCGAGGCAGCAGCGGTGCCCAGATGTGCCCAGATGTGCCCAGGTGAGCCCAGGTGAGCTCAGGTGAGTCAGTGCAGCAGCTCCAGGCAGCGACAGCCCCGAAAAAAATCCCCAAAATTCGCTCAGAGACCCCAAAAAACCCCCCAAAATTCCTCCCCGAGCGAAGCTGCAGCTCCCAGATGTGCCCAGGTGTGCCCAGATGTGCCCAGGTGTGCCCAGGTGAGCTCAGGTGAGTCAGTTCAGCAGCAACAGCCCCAAAAGCTCCCCCAGAGACCCCAAAAAAAGCCCCAAAATTCGCTCAGAGACCCCCAAAAAAACCCAAAAAGTTCCTCCCCAAGATCGAAGCAGCAGCTCCCAGATGTGCCCAGATGTGCCCAGGTGTGCCCAGGTGAGCTCAGGTGAGTCAGTGCAGCAGCAACAGCCCCAAAAGCTCCCCCAGAGACCCCAAAAAATCCCCAAAAGTTGCTCAGAGACCCCAAAAAAACCCCAAAAAGGCCCCCCAAGATCGAAGCAGCAGCTCCCAGATGTGCCCAGATGTGCCCAGGTGAGCCCAGATGTGCCCAGGTGAGCTCAGGTGAGTCAGTGCAGCAGCAGCAGAGGGGGCAGGGGCACATCTGGACCTGGGGGGGCTCCCAGGGGGATTCTGGGGGAAATTTGGGGGTTTTTGGGGGGTCCTGGGGGGATTTTGGGGGAATTTTTGGGAGTTCTGGGAGGATTTTCGGGGCTCCCAGGGGGATTTTGGGGTAAATTTGGGGGTTTTTGGGGCTCCCAGGGGGATTTGGGGGTTTTTTGGGGCCGATTTTTGGGGTTATTTTGGGGGATTTTGGGGAGCCAGAACCAATTTTTGGAGTTTTTGGGGTCATTTTTGGGGTCCCAGAGCTGGGTTTGGGTTGATTTTTGGGGGTTTTTGGGGGTGTTTTTTGGGGATTTTGGGGTCCCAGATCTGTTTTTTTGGGCTGATTTTGGGGGTTTTTTTGGGGGATTTTGGGGGTGATTTTTAGGGCAATTTTTGGGGTGATTTTCGGAGTTTTTGGGGTGATTTTTGGGGTCCCACATCTGTTTTTCAGCCGATTTTTGAGATTTTTTTGGGGGATTTTTGGGGTCCCAGATCTGGTTTTTGGGTTGATTTTTGGGTTCGTTTTGGGGCGAGTTTTGGAATTTTTGGGGTAATTTTGGGGCCGATTTTTGGGGTGATTTTGGGGGTTTTTTTTGGGTCGATTTTTGGGGTCCCAGAACTGGTTTTTGTCTGATTTTTTGGGGTGATTTTTGGAGTTTTTGGGGTTTTTTGGGGCTGATTTTTTGGGGTGATTTTTGGAGTTTTTGGGGCTGGTTTTTTGGGGCTGATTTTTGGTTTTTTTGGTTTTTTTGGGGGGATTTTGGGGCTCAGTGTGGGGGAGGGGAGCTCTTACGGAAACGAACCCGCTGGAAATCCGAGATCTCCACCCCCGGCCCTGCTGGAACCAGTACGGACCAGTATGAACCAGTATGAACCGGTATGAACCAGTACAAACCAGTATAAACCGGTATGAACGAGTATGAACTGGTATGGACCAGTATAAACCAGTATGAACCTGTTCCCCCCAGTCCCTCCCAGTCCATCCCAGTCCCTCCCAGTCCCTCCCAGTCCCTCCCAGTCTCATCCCAGTCCCCTCCCAGTCCATCCCAGTCCCTCCCAGTCCCTCCCAGTTCCCCCAGTACCGTCGGGGGGGGTCCCGCTGCGCTCCGGGGTTTCCGGGGGGCTCCGGCAGGGGCTCGGGGGGGGGAGGGGCGGCTCCGGGACCCCCCCCTCGGGTGGGGGAGGGGCGGGGGGGGGCGGCCCTGGGGAGAGAGACTGGGATGAACTGGGAGTGACTGGGAGGGGCTGGGAGGGGCTGGGAGGGGCTGGGAGGGACTGGGAGGGGCTGGGATGAACTGGGATGGACTGGGATGGACTGGGAGGAACTGGGAGGGGCTGGGAGGGGCTGGGATGGACTGGGAGGGGCTGGGAGGGGCTGGGAGGGGCTGGGAGGGACTGGGAGGGACTGGGAGGGACTGGGGGGGTCACTGGTTTGAACTGGGACTCACTGTGGGGGTCACTGGGAGTTACTGGTTTGAACTGGGACTCATTGTGGGAGTCACTGGGGGTCACTGGTTTGAACTGGTTTGAACTGGTTTGAACTGGGACTCACTGTGGGGGTCACTGGTTTGAACTGGTGTGAACTGGTCTGTACTGGGAGGCTCCCCGGGCTCCTCCTCCTCGTCCCCGCTCAGATCCTCCCACTGATCCTGGTCCGAGTCCTGGGAACCTTCCGGAACCGGGGGCGGGGCCTGGGCAAACAAAATTCACAAAATTCACCAAATTATTCCATTATTTTGAATTATTAAAATTCAACAATTCCAAATTAAAAAAAAAAAAAAAAATCCTAATATTCACCAATCTCCAAAATTCCAAAATTTAAAAAAATAAAAATCTCCAAAGTCTCAAATCTCAAAAATTCCAAAATTAAAAAAAAATAAAAAAAATCTCCAAAGTCCCAAATCTCAAAAATTCTGAAATTTCAAAATCTCAAAAATTTTAAAGTTCCAAAAATAACAAAAAACTCAACAATTAAAAAAAAATTCCCAAATCATAAAATCCCCCAAATTCCCGAAATCTTGGAATTCCCAAATCCCAAAATTCAAAAAAATCCCAAAAATACTCAAATCCTAAATCCTCAAAAATCCCCAAATCCCAAAAAATCCTCAAATTTCAAAATTCTAAAATACCAAAAATCCTCAAATGCCAAAAATTTTAAAATCCCAAAAATTCCCAAATCCCCAAAAATCTCAGAAATTCCCAAAAAATCCCAAAAATTCCCCAAAATTCCCAAAAATTCCCAAATCCCAAAAATCAAAAATCCCCAAATCCCAAAAAAACCCCAAAAAATCCCCAAAAATCCCCAAAATTCCCAAAAAACCCCAAATTCCAAAAATCTAAAATTCCCAAATCCCAAAAATCCCAGAATTCCAAGATGCCAAAAATCGCAAATCCCAAAAATTCCCAAAATCCCAAATCCCAAAAAATCCAAAAAAAAATCCCCAAATTTCAAATTCCTAAAATCTCCAAAATCTCCAAAATTCCCAAAATTCCCAAAATTCCCAAAATTCCCAAATTCCCAAACCTCACCTGGGGCGTGTCCGGGGGCGTTTCCGGCTGCGGCTCCCAACGGTCGTCATGGAAACTGGGAGGGAATTCCCGGAATTCCGGGGGAAAATTGGGAATTCAACTCCAAATTTGGGGAAAAATGGGAATTCCCAAAAAAAAACCCAACATGGGAAATTGGGAATTCCCAAAAAAAAAAAAAAAAAAAAAAAAAAGAAAAATCAGGAATTTGGCCTAAAATTCATGGAATTTGGGAATTCCCAAAAAAAACCAAACAATGGAAATTTGGGAATTTAGCCCAAAATTCATGGAAAATGGGAATTCTCAAGAAAAAGCAATGTGAAAAATTGGGAATTTGGCCCAAAATTTCTGGGGAAAAAATGGGAATTCCCAAAAAAACCAAGGTGTAAAATTGGGAATTTGGCCCAAAATTCATGGAAAAATGGGAATTCCCAAAAAAATCCAACATGGAAATTGGGAATTCCCAAAAAAAAACCACAATGGAAATTTGGGAATTCGGCCCAAATCCCCCCAAAATCATCCCAGAACCTTCCAGGACCCCCCAAAATGCCCCAAATTCACCAAAAATATTCCCAGGACCCCCCAAAAATTCCCAAGTTCCCCAAATTCCCTAAAACTCCTCCCAGGACTCCCCAAAATCCCCTCCAGGACCCCCCAAAATTCCCCAAAATCCCTCCAGGACCCCCCAAATTCCCCCAAATTCCTCCAAATCTCCCCAGGACCCCCCCAAAAATCCCAAAAAAAATCCCCCCAAAAAATCTCCAAAAATTCCCAAAAATCCCCCCAGGACCCCCCCAAAAATCCCCAAAAAAATCCCCTCAAAAAATCTCCAAAAATTCCCAAAAACCCCCCCAGGACCCCCCAAAAATCCCCCCCCAAAAATCTCCAAAAATTCCCGAAAATCCCCCCAGGACCCCCCAAAAGTCCCAAAAAAATCCCCCAAAAAAATCCCCCAAAAATCCCCCAAAAAATCCCCAAATTCCCCCCAGGACCCCCCAAAATCCCCTCCCCCCCCTCACCTGTAGGGTCTCCCCCTCCCCCCTCGGCCCCTCCTGCGCCGGGGGGGGTGGGGGAGGGGCAGGAACTCCCCCAGGGTGGGGGGGGGAGGGGGGGGGCGCAGGGGGGCCCCTCCCCCCTCGGGCTCCTCCGGGACCCCCGAAAACCTGAGAGGAAAAGGGGGGGGGAGGGGCAAAGGTGAGACCCCAAAATTCACCTGGGGGGGGGGAGGGGCAAAGGTGAGACCCCAAAATTCACCTGGGGGGTCCCAAAATTCAATAAAGGAACCCCAAATTCACCTGAAAAACCCCAAAATTCAACCCCAGGACCCCAAAATTCACCTGAAAATCCCCAAAATTCATCTCCAAGATCCCAAAATTCCCCTGGAGAGCCCCAAATTTCCCTGAGAAACCCCAAATTTGCCCAAAATCCCCCAAAATTCTGGCACTTCCCTCCAAAATCCCATTTTTCCCAAAAAACCCCAATTTTTCTCCCTAAAAAACTTTTTTTTTTGCCTAAAATCACAGAGTTTTTTCCCAAAATCCCATTTTTTTCCCCCAAAATCCCATTTCTCACGTCCCATTGGGTTTCTGCACATCCCAAACCTCCAAATCCAATTTTTGGGGCTAAATTCCCATTTTCCCCCCTAAAAATCCCATTTTCCCCCCTAAAAATCCCATTTCCCCCCCTAAAAATCCCATTTTTTTTACTCTAAAAATCCCATTTTTTCCCCTAAAAACTCCATTTTTAGGCCCAGACTCACGGGGGTTTTTTCCCCAAAATTCCATTTTTTTCCCCAAAATCCCATTTTTTTCCCCAAATCCCATTTTTCCCCCCAAACCCCATTTTTCCCCATTTTTCCCAAATGCTCACATGCCCTCGGGTTTCTGGGCTCCCTCTCCCTCCTCCAGCCGCTCGATCCCTTCCTGTTCCCCTTCCCCAAAATCCCAGATTTTCACCCCAAAATCCCATTGATTTACTGCACCTGAAACCCCAAACTTTTTCCCAAAATCCCATTTCTTCTCTCTAAAAATTCCATTTTTTTTCCCCTAAAAATCCCATTTTTTCCCCTAAAAAAATCCCAAGTTTTTCCCCTAAAAATCCCATTTTTTCCCCTAAAAATCCCATTTTTTCCTCTAAAAATCCCATTTTTTCGCCTAAAAAAATCCCATTTTTTTCCCCAAAATTATATTTTTTTTCCCCAAACCCCATTTTTTTCCCCATTTTTCCCAATTCCTCACATGCCCTCGGGTTTCTGGGCTCCCCCTCCCTCCTCCAGCCGCTCGATCCCTTCCTGTTCCCCTTCCCCAAAATCCCAGATCTTCACCCCAAAATCCCATTGATTTACTGCACCTGAAACCCCAAACTTTTTCCCAAAATCCCATTTCTTCTCTCCAAAAATTCCATTTTTTTTCCCCTAAAAATTCCATTCTTTCACCTAAAAAAATCCCTTTTTTTCCCCTAAAAATCCCATTTTTTCCCCTAAAAATCCCATTTTTTCCCCTAAAAATCCCATTTTTTCCCCTAAAAATCCCATTTGATTTTTCTTAAAATCCCAATTCTTCTCTCTAAAAAATCCCATTTTTTTGCCTAAAAATCCCATTTTTCCCCCTAAAAACCTCATTTTTTGGCCCAGACTCACGGGGTTTTTTTCCCCAAAATTCTATTTTTTTTCCCCAAACCCCATTTTTTTTCCCCAAACCCCATTTTTTCCCCATTTTTCCCCAATTCCTCACATGCCCTCGGGTTTCTGGGCGTCCCACTCCCTCCTCCAGGCGCCCTGGGGGTCGCGGTGCCGCTGCAGCCGCTCGATCCCTTCCCGTTCCCCTTCCCCAAAATCCCAGATCTTCACCCCAAAATCCCATTGATTTACTGCACCTGAAACCCCAAACTTTTTCCCAAATATCCCATTTCTTCTCTCTAAAAATTCTATTTTTTTTCCCCTAAAAATTCCATTCTTTCGCCTAAAAAAATCCCATTTTTTCCCCTAAAAATCCCATTTTTTCGCCTAAAAATCCCATTTTTTGGCCCAGACTCACGGGGTTTTTTTCCCCAAAATTCTATTTTTTTTCCCCAAACCCCATTTTTCCCCATTTTTCCCCAAATGCTCACATGCCCTCGGGTTTCTGGGCGTCCCACTCCCTCCTCCAGGCGCCCTGGGGGTCGCGGTGCCGCTGCAGCCGCTCGCGGTCGATGCGCTCCCGCTCGCGTTTCCAGCGCTCGTACTCCGCCCGCTCCCGGCCCGTCATGGACAGGGTGGGGTCCAGGGGGGCCCCCCGGGGACCCCCCCTGCGGCTCTGGGGGGCACAGAGAGGGGGAGGGCAATTTGGGGGGGCGGCCAAAAAAAATTGGGGAGAAATCGGTGAAGGAATGGCCGAGAAATTTTAAAAAATTGCTCCTCGAAAAAATAAAAATTGTCCCAGAAAAACGCCCCAAAATTCCCAAAGAAATCCCAAAAAAATTCCCCAAAAATTTCCAAAGAAATCCCCAAAAAATTCCCCAAAAATTCCCAAAGAAATCCCAAAAAATTCCCCAAAAAATCCCAAAAAAATCCCCCAAAATTCCCAAAGAAATCCCAAAAAATCCCCCAAAAATCCCCAAATATTCCCAAAGAAATTCCGAAAAAATCCCCAAACAATCCCCCAAAAATTCCCAAAAAAATCCCAAAAAAATCCCGTTGGGTTTCTGCACATCCCAAATCCCCAAAATCCCCCCGGGGACCCCCCCTGCGGCTCTGGGGGGCACAGAGAGGGGGAGGGGAATTTGGGGGGGCGGCCAAAAAAAATTGGGGAGAAATCGGTGAAGGAACGGCCGAGAAATTTAAAAAATTGCCCCAAAAAGTCACAAAGAAATCACCAAAAAATCCCCCCAAAATTCCCAAAGAAATCCCAAAAAGTTCCCCCAAAAAATCCCCCCAAAATTCCCAAAGAAATAAAAAAAAGATTCCCCAAAAAATCCCAAAAATTCCCAAAGAAATTCCAAAAAAATCCCTCCAAAATTCCCAAAGAAATTCCAAAAAAAATCCCTCCAAAATTCCCAAAGAAATTCCAAAAAAAATCCCCCAAAATCCCCCAAAATTCCCAACGAAATCCCCAAAAAATTCCCCAAAAATTCCCAAAGAAATCCCCCAAAAAATCCCCAAAAATTCCCCCAAAATTCCCAAAGAAATCCCAAAAAAATCTCCAAAAATTCCCAAAGAAATCCCAAAAATATCCCCCCAAAATTCCCAAAGAAATACCAAAAAGATTTCCCCAAAATTCCCAAAGAAATTCCAAAAAAATCCCTCCAAAATTCCCAAAGAAATTCCAAAAAATCCCCCCAAATCCCCCAAAATTCCCAACGAAATCCCCAAAAAATTTCAAAATTCCCAAAGAAATCCCAAAATCCCCCAAAATTCCCAAAGAAATCCCAAAAATATTTCCCCAAAATCCCCCAAAATTCCCAAAGAAATCCCCAAAAAATCCCCCCAAAAATTCCCAAAGAAATTCCAAAAAAATCCCCCCAAAAATTCCCAAAGAAATCCCAAAAAGATTTCCCCAAAATCCCCCAAAATTCCCAAAGAAATTCCAAAAAAATCCCTCCAAAATTCCCAAAGAAATTCCAAAAAATCCCCCAAAATTCCCAAGGAAATCCCAAAAAATTCCTCCAAAAATTCCCAAAGAAATCCCAAAAATATTTCCCCAAAATCCCCCAAAATTCCCAAAGAAATCCCAAAAAAAATCCCCCCAAAAATTCCCAAAGAAATCCCCAAAAAATTTTAGGAAAATTTTCGGATGATATTTTGGCTATTATGGGATGTCTGGTACCCACCTTGGCCAGCTCAGGTTCCCCCCAGTTTGGGGGGATATTTTAGGAATATTTTGGGATAATATTTTGGGCACATTTTGGGATATTTTGGGATGACATTTTGGATATTATGGGATGTCTGGTGCCCACCTTGGCCAGCTCAGGCCCCCCCCAGTTTGGGGGGATATTTTGGGGATATTTTTGGGGGATATTATGGGATGTCTGGTACCCACCTTGGCCAGGTCAGGCCCCCCCCAGTTTGGGGGGATATTTTGGGATATTTTAGGAATATTTTGGGCACATTTTGGGATATTTTGGGATGATATTTTGGCTATTATGGGATGTCTGGTACCCACCTTGGCCAGGTCAGGCCCCCCCCAGTTGCGGCCGTGGCGCCGAGGGGCCCCCCCAGAGCCCCCCCCCGGCTCGGGGCCGCAGCGACGGGGGTCGAACAGGAAACTGCGCACGGGGGGGGAGGGGTCAGGGACACCATCCTGGGGGGATAAATCATACTGGTTATACTGGTTTGTACTGGGGGTCGAACAGGAAACTGCGCACGGGGGAGGGGTCCTGTGCTCCATCCTGGGGGATAAATCATACTGGTTATACTGGTTTGTACTGGGGGTCGAACAGGAAACTGCGCACGGGGGGGGAGGGGTCTGAGACACCATCCTGGGGATAAATCATACTGGTTATACTGGTTTGTACTGGGGGTCGAACAGGAAACTGCGCACGGGGGGGGAGGGGTCCTGTGCTCCATCCTGGGGATAAATCATACTGGTTATACTGGTTTGTACTGGGGGTCGAACAGGAAACTGCGCACGGGGGGGGGGTCTGAGACACCATCCTGAGAGAGAGATTATACTGGTTTGTACTGGTTTGTACTGGGGGTCGAACAGGAAACTGCGCACGGGGGGGGAGGGGTCCTGTGCTCCATCCTGGGGATAAATCATACTGGTTATACTGGTTTGTACTGGGGTCGAACAGGAAACTGCGCACGGGGGGAGGGGTCCTGGGCTCCATCCTGGGGATAAATCATACTGGTTATACTGGTTTGTACTGGGGTCGAACAGGAAACTGCGCACGGGGGAGGGGTCTGAGACACCATCCCTGGGGGATAAATCATACTGGTTATACTGGTTTGTACTGGGGGTCGAACAGGAAACTGCGCACGGGGGGGGAGGGGTCCTGTGCTCCATCCTGGGGGGATAAATCATACTGGTTTGTACTGGTTTGTACTGGGAGAGACTGGGATCACAACCTGGGACATACTGGGTTACTGGTTCATACTGGTCTATACTGGTTTATACTGGCCCGTACAGGTCTGTACCGGCTTATACTGGTTCATACTGGCCGCTGCTGGTCTATACTAGACCGTACTGGTTTATACTGGTCCATACTGGTTTATACTGGCCTATACTAGTCTATACTGGTTTATAGTAGCCCGTACTGGTCCATACTGATCTATACTGGTTTATACTGGTCCGTACTGGTCTATACCGGTCCGTACTGGTCTATACTGGCTCGTACTGATTTATACTGGTTTATACAGGTCCGTACTGGTTTATACAGGTCCGTACTGGTTTATACTGGTCCGTACTGGTTTATACTGGTCCGTACTGGTCTATACTGGCTCGTACTGATTTATACTGGTTTATACAGGTCCGTACTGGTTTATACTGGTCCGTACTGGTTTATACTGGTCCGTACTGGTGTCTCACCCTGCGGCTCCTCTCGTACTCAGCGATTTTTTCCATCTCCTCGTTCATCTGCTCGATGTTCTGCAGCCGCCGCTGCTCCCACTCCTGGGGGCCAGAACCACCCAAAAAACAGCCAAAAATCAGCCAAAAAACAGCCAAAAACCAGCCAAAAATCACCCAAAAAACAGCCAAAAATCAGCCAGAAATATCACCCAAAATCACCCAAAAAACAGCCAAAAATCAGCCAAAAATATCACCCCAAATCACCCAAAAAACAGCCAAAAATCACCCCAAAATCAGCCAAAAATATCACCCAAAATCACCCAAAAAACAGCCAAAAATCACCCAAAAAACAGCCAAAAATCAGCCAGAAATATCACCCAAAATCACCCAAAAAACAGCCAAAAATCAGCCAAAAAACAGCCAAAAATCAGCCAGAAATATCACCCCAAATCACCCAAAAAACAGCCAAAAATCAGCCAAAAATATCACCCAAAATCACCCAAAAATATCACCCCAAATCACCCAAAAAACAGCCAAAAATCAGCCAAAAATATCACCCAAAATCAGCCAAAACCCACCCAAAACCCACCAAAAATATACCAGCCAAAATTGGCCCAAAATCACCCAAAAATCACCCAAGACCCAAAAATCCCCCCCCAAATTCGACCCAAAATTCCCCAAAATCTCCCAAAATCCCCCAAATCTCACCCAAAATTATCCCAAATCCCCCCAAATTTCCCCCAAAATTCCCCCAAATTTCCTCACCTGGGATTTTAGAATGCATCGCCGTCGCCCCCGGGCGCCCCTCCTCCCCGCGGTTTTCGGGGTCCCCCCCCCAAAAATCCTGGCCCCGCCCCTCCCCCACCCCGTGGGGGGCGCCCCGAGATTTTGGGGGGGGGTCCCGGGGGCTTCTTCTGCTTCGGGCTCCGCTTGTCCTGGGGGGGCCAAAATTTGGGGAGGTGGGGGGAGGGGAAGGGTTAGAGACCCCTCCCCCACACCCCAAAAAAAAAAAAAAAAAAATTCTGGAATTTTCACCCAAAAAATGTAAAAAATCCCACAGGATTTCACCCCAAAAATCAGAAATTTCACCCCCCCCAAAAATACCCCAATTTTCACCCCAAATTTCCCCAAATCCTCCCCCAAACCCCCAAATTTTTCCCTCAACCCCCAAATTTCCCCAAATTTTCCCCAATTTCCCCCAAACCCCCAAATTCTCCAATTTTCCCAAAACTCCCAAATTTTCCCCAAAAATCCCCAAATTTTCCCCAAATTCCCCAATTTTCCCCAAAACTCCCCCAAATTTCCCCAAAACCCCCACATTTTCTCCAATTTCCCCCAAATCCCCCAATTTTTAAATTCCCCCCAACCCCCTCCATTTCACCCCAATTTTCCCAAAACCCCCCCAATTTCCCCCCCAAATTTCCCCCAAATCCTCCCCAAATTTTAAAACCCCAAATCCTCCCAAACCCCAAATTTTTACCCCAAGCTCCCCAAATTTCCCCCCAAATCCCCCAATTTTCACCCCAAACTCCCCGAATCCCCCCAAATTTCCCCCCAAATCCCCCAATTTTCACCCTAAATCTCCCCCAAACCCCCCAATTTTCCCCAAAACCCCCAAAATCCCCAAATTTCTCCCCCTAATCCCTCCAAACCCCGAAAATTCCCCCCATATTTCACCCCAAAACCTCCAATTTCCCCTAGATTTACTCTCAAAACCCCTGAATTTTCCTCAGCTTCTCCCCACTCACGGGCGGGGGTCCTGGGTCTTGCCCTCCCTCCTGCGGGGCCGCGCTGGCGCCGCCCGCGCTCCGCCTGGCCGCTGGTCCTCTTGATTCCTGCGGAATGGGGGGTTTTGGGGGATTTTGGGGGGATTTTGGGGGGATTTGGGGTTTTGGGGGATTTTGGGGTCTCACAGAAAATTCGGGGTTTTTTGGGGGGTGTCTGGGGAGGTTTTGGGGGTTTTTTTTGAGGCGCGTTTGGGGTTTTTAGGGGGACTCGGGGGGGTTTGAGTTTTGGGGATTTGGGGATTTTTTTGGGGATTTTGGGGATTTGGGATTTTTTTCAGGCTGAAATTTGGGGGTTTGGGGTTTTTTTGGGGGGTTTCTGGGGAGGTTTTGGGGTTTTTTTTGAGGCGCATTTGGGTTTTTTTTAGGGGGGACTCGGGGAGTTTGGAGTTTTGGAGGGATTTGGGGGGGATTTGGGGATTATTGGGGATTTTGGGGGGATTTGGGATTTTTTTCAGGCTGAAATTTGGGGGTTTGGGGTTTTTTTGGGGGGTTTCTGGGGAGGTTTTGGGGGTTTTTTTGAGGGGCATTTAGGGTTTTTTTAGGGGGGACTCGGGGGGGGTTTGGAGTTTTTGGGGAGATTTTGGGGGGTCTTGGGGGGGATTTGGGGATTTTTGGGAGATTTGGGATTTTTTTTAGGCTGAAATTTGGGAGTTTTGGGGGTGTAATTTGGGGGTTTAGGGGAGATTTTGGGGAGTCTCAAGGGGGAATTTGGGGATTTTTGGGGGATTTTGGGAGATTTGAGATTTTTTTTCAGGTTGGAATTTGGGGGTTTAGGGGGGATTTTGGGGGTTTTTGGGGGGTCTCGGGGGGGATTCAGGGATTTTGGGGGATTTTGGGAGGTTTGAGATTTTTTTCAGGTTGAAATTTGGGGGTGTAGGGGGATTTTGAGATTTTAGGGAGAATTTTGGGAGGATTTGGGGTTTTTGGGTTGGTCTCAAAATCTGGGGTTTCTGGGGGAGTTTTGGGATTTTTTTTCAGGATGAAATTTGGGGTTTTTTGGGGGAGATATGAGCAGATTTGGGGTGAACTTTGAGGGTTTGGGGAATAAAATTTGGGGGGATTTGAGGGTTTCAGGAGAAATTTGGATTTTTCAGGGTTTTTTTGGATGGGATTTGGGGGGTCTCAACCGGGATTTGGGGTTTTTGGGGAGCCTGGGGGGGTCTCAAGGGGTAAATTTGGGGTTTTTGGGGGTCTCAAGGTGATTTGGGATTTTTGGGGGTCTCAGGGGGGATTTGGGGGGGATTTTTGGGGGGTCCTGAGGGGATTTTTGGGAAAATTCCCTGGGAACATTTTTGGGGGGTCCCCGGCAGTTTAGGGGAGATCCTGGGTGAGATTTTTTGGGAGGGATTTTGGGAGGACCCCGAAGTTTTTTTTTTTCGGGGGTCCTGGGGGGATTTTTGGGAAGAGTCCTGGAGGATTTTTAGGGTTCCCAAGAGGATTTTTTGGGGGATTCCCGGGAAGTTTTGGGGAAATTCCCTTGGACTTTAAGGGGATCCTTGAGGGGTTTTTGGGGGGTTCCCCCGAGGGGATTTTTTGGGGGATTCCCCAGAGGATTTTTTGGGGGTCTCTGAGGGTTTTTTGGGGATCCCCCGAGGGGATTTTCTGGGGGGTTCCCCAGAGGATTTTTGGGGGGTCTCTGAGGGTTTTTTGGGATCCCTGAGGGATTTTTTGGGGGATTTCCCGGCACTTTTAGGAAGGATTCCTTTGGAATTTTTAGGGGTGTTCCCGAAGGATTTTTGGGGGATTCCCTGAGAGTTTTAAAAGAGTCCCGAGAGGATTTTTGGGGGTCCTGGGGCGATCTTTAGGGGGTCTCTGAGGGTTTTTAGGGGCTCCTGAGAGGATTTTTTGGGGATTCCTCGGCAGTTTTAGGAATTTTAAGACGGTTCCCGGGGTTTTTGGGGAGTCCCTGTGGGTTTTGGGGGTCCTGGGGGATTTTGGGGATTTTTACGGCGCTTCCCAGAGAGTTTTTGGGGCTCCCTCTGAGAATTTTTAGGGAATTCCTTAAGAGTTTTAAAGAGTTCCCTGAGAATTTTTAGGGATTCCCCTGCAATTTCAGTGAGACCTCCCAGTATTTTTTGGGGTGCTTCCTCCGATTTAGTTTATTTCTGGGGAGGGTCGCGGCTCCCCTCCTCCCTTCCCGGACCTGGTAGCGCTTGACCAGCGCCTCGTTCTTCCTGCGCAGCGCCGCGATCCTCCGGTCCAGCTCCGCGTCCTTCTCCAGCGCCGCCGCCTGGGACAGGCCGGGGAGGGGGCTCCGGTCACCGGGACCCTCCCCAAAACAAAGCAGCGGCTCCCCTGCCGAGGCCCCCAGCCCCGCATCCTCCGGGACCCCCAAAACCCTTCCTGGGACCCCCAAAATCCCCCTGAGCCCCTGGGACCCCCAAACCCTCACGGGACCCCGGACCCACCATGGCGGCACCGGGAGCGGTGTAGGCCCCGCCCTGAAAGGTGACGTCACTTCCGCTTCCGGTAGGGAGAGGGCGGTGCTTAAAGGGGCGATGGCGGCAAAGTGGGGCCCGCATCGGGCGGCTTAAAAGGGCAATGGGGGAAAATTGGGGGACGCCACGGGACCCCCGGGTGGTGGCACCGGGTGTTGGTGGCACTTTTGTCACCCCGGGTGGTGGCACTCGTGTTGGTGTCCCCACGTGTCCCTCAGCCCCGTGTTGGTGTCCCCTCGGTGTCCCCGTGTCCCTGCCACCGCGCATTGCTGTCCCTCCCTGTCCCCTCAATGTCCTCCCCTGTCCCTCCCCAGGCCGTCTGTCACTCCCATGTCCCCGTGTCCTCTGTCCCATCCTGTCTCCTCTATGTCCCCTCTGTCCCCTCGACGTCCCTCCATATCCTCCTGTCCTCAATGTCCCCACCTGTCCCATTAATGTCCCTCTGCCCCCTTGTCTGACCCATGTCCTTCTGTCCCCACAATGCCCCTCAACGCCCCATCCTGTCCTTCTGTCCCCCCAATGTCCCCTCCTGTCCTTCTGTCCCCTCCTGTCCCTCCGTCTCCTCCAAGTCTCTCTGTCCCCTCCATGTCCCTCTGTCCTCTATGTCCTCCTGTCCTCTGTCCCCCACTCTGTCCCTCTGTCCCCCTCTGTCCCTCTGTCCTTCTGTCCCCTCTCTGTCCCTCTGTCCCCCTTTGTCCCCTCTCTGTCCCCCCTCCCTGTCCCTCTGTCCCCTCTCTGTCCCTCTGTCCCTCTCTCTGTCCCCTCTGTCCCCTCTCTGTCCCTCTGTCCCCTCTCTGTCCCTCTCTCTGTCCTCTGTCCCCTCTATGTCCCTCTGTCCCTCTGTCCCCTCTCTGCCCCCTCTCTCTGTCCCTCTGTCCCCTCTGTCCCTCTGTCCCCTCCATGTTCCTCTGTCCCCTCTCTGTCCCCTCTCTGTCCCTCTGTCCCTCTCTCTGTCCCCTCTGTGTCCCCTCTGTGTCCCCCTGCCTCACTCCTCCCCGCTCCCCATTCTGGGCGTGGCCCGCTCGCTCCGCCCCGCTCTGGGCGTGTCCCGGCACGCGATGGGCGTGGCCTGATCC
>JAREIS010001267.1:0-43301 GCA_030060385.1 Muscicapa striata striata
TTGTTTTCAGAACTGGAACAAAGATCCCAGATGGAACAAGCCCTGCTGGTTTTAGTCAGAAGCATCAGTGACTAAAGGTCATGTTTCCTTTGGTTTTGTCCCGTCCTTGCTCCTCCTCAGTGTTCAGGCTGGACTATGGGGTGTCCTTGTTTGCTGCATTTTCAGAGTTCCTCTTGGATCCTTTGGCCAGTGGGCTGTGCCCTGGGAGGATTCTTTGTGCTCCTTTGTGACTCAGGAGAACCTTCCAAGCGGTTTTGCGTGAGCTGCTGCTGTGGTGTCACAGGAACGTTGCCACATCCCAGCGTGTTCCCATTGCTGTGGGACACAGAGGCCTCAGTGCCCAGAGCGGCTCTGGGTGCTGCTGATTGCCGGAGGATCCTCCTGCCCGAGGCATTCCCAGCAGCCAGCCCAGCCCTGACGTGTCCTTCTGTGCTTGCAGGGCACAGCCTGCAGACGTGTGCAGCGCAGCCACAGTGATCCAGCAAGTGGCTGCTGCAGTTTGCACTCTGTGCTCTGTGCCTTATTCAGGTTATTTTCTAATCCACTTGGCAAGTCAGTCGAGTTTTTCCCTCGGTGCAGCATCCGTGGCTTTGGGCTTGCTGTGTGCTCTCTGTTCTTCCTCTGGACCTGAGCTGACTCTGTAACCCAATTGCCATGAAGACACCGTTGGTTTGGGAGAGCTCCTGCCAGCAGCTGCAGCTGTAAAGGGGGTGTCTGCAGCCAGCCAGGCGTTTGCAGTGAGGCCTGGGGGGTTCTGTTCCCTCAAGCAGGGCATCTGTGGCACTGGAGCCTGGAACTGCCCCGTTTGCTGCTCCAGCCAAGAACTGACGCAGCCCAGCATTTTGTGCTCTTCTCCTGCTTGCTCTGGGAAGGGACTGTGGCTCCTGCAGGGATGCTGTGAAAGCAAAATGCTCTCTTGGGCTTGCCTTGCTCCGTGGCATTTCCCACCACAGGCAATTCTTTTCCTACCAGCATCTGGTTCATGTTCCCTCTCCCATTGCAGGGCACCTCATGTGTGGATCCCAAGCAGCTCCTCCTTCGGTGAGTGGGAAGAAACCTTTGGTGCTCAGAATTGTGCAGCAAGTTGTGAGCTCTGTGTGTGGCAGCCCAGTGCCAGCTGGGAGGCTGAAGGAAAGTTCCTCTCAGGGTCTTTGCAGCAGCAGCAGCAGCAAAGGGATCCCTGGCAGTTTTCTCCTTTTCTGCTGAAGAGTTTTAGAAGAGCTGCAGGTCTGGTTTTGCAGGCAGAAGATTGGCCTTAGCCATGGTGAAATATGGAATTCCCAGCAATAAGTGGCAATGTCACTTTAGCCCATTGTTAGTTTGAGCAACTGAACTCTGTTTCTGCTTAGTGCAGCTGGATGTGTAGCTGAGGATAAATAAGGTGATAACTGAGACAGAACTTCCTGTCCCTCACACTGCCCTTTGTCCACAGGGCAAAAAAGCTGCATCAGCTGAGGAAGAAACAGGACTTATAGACAGCAAACAAATATGATTATGCAGAAGCCAATTTATTGTTTATTTTTTAGCCCTAGTTATGCATTCTAAAACTACTGTCCATGCAGTCACACATTTCTTGATTGGTGATTCTGTGCTGTTCACCCACCCTGCACGAGCCCCCCAAAGGTGATGATTGGTGGTCGTCCACAGCTTCACCACCCATCTTTATCTTGAGTCTTCTAATCTTGGTATTCTGTGTTTCAGCTCCTTCTCTCCCGATTTAGCACAGTTTATGTTTCTGCGGCTTTAAAGGGTCTCAGCAAGCTGTTGAAAGACACCTAAAAATGGCTCATGCAGTGCATTCGTTATAAACACTGGTCTAAACTAAGAAATATACAGAAAACAGCTAAGGGTGTGAAAGAGCAGTGAAATATGCAGAAAAACAACCAGGCAACAAAACATGGAGAAAAGCAACTATATATAGTTTGGTTGGTGCACACAATACAGAATCAGGCCTGGATTTGTTCAGACATGTCCACTGTGGTCTAAACTTGTCCAGGATTACTACACTGGATTCCATGGGGCACAGAGCTTCCTTTTCCATGCTCTTGCCCAGAGAAGATGCCTGTTCAGGTGATTTACCAAAATATTAGTACTGGTCTAATACCGATACTTAACTGTGACTGACAAAAGACTCTCTAACAATTTTAAGTTAGAAAGTGTATGTTTATTCAGCACTGGGCAGCAGCGTGAGGTAATCCTCTGATAAGCACTGCAAAATCACAGGTGATTACAAAGTCTATTTATTAACAAAGGATTCAAACAAATACATATTCATAATAACAGCCCGTCCCATCTCCCGCTTCCCATGGTAATTAGCTTGAATAGCTATTAAGCATGTGTGATTGACTTCTTATATTAGGTCTGGGGTCGTTTTCATGGGGCGGGGTCTTAGGAGGTGGAAGTAGGGCGAGTCTTTCTCACCTTAATCTCTTGACCTTTCCTATCAATGACAACACAAATGATTTCTGGGGATAGTCCGATTTCTCAAAGAATGGGTTTCTGGTTGCATTGTCTATGTTCGTTCAGGTCTGCTCACTAGTTTTGTCTTTTCCATTGTAAGCGCAGCTGAGCAAATATAAAATGACAGACAATAAATTATTTATGTTTCAGATAACTACTCCCTTTTAACTTCTAACTTTTAATTTTTTTCTGCAAGGTAACTAAAATCCTAATATTCTAAGATTCGTGTTTCACTGCTATTGTGATCATTGCTATTTTGACTGTGTCCTGACTGTGTGAGTGACTGCGTATGTGATTGGTGAGATGTACCTTTGGTAAGAAAGAAGAGAGAAGCCCAGATTCACACTTTTGGTTTTGGGCCAAAACCGCTGGAGGATGACAAAGGGATTGGGGTGACCATTTAAAATTGCCACATGCAAGGTGCTGTCTAAAGAGAGGTAAATACTTTGTCTCTCGATAAAGAGATACCCTTCCCTACTCTGATTTTAACTTTGGGATTCGGGTTGTGTATGGGGAATTCCTGTTTATGTGGGACGGCATTCCCTGTAGCACTTGGTGTTCAGAGTTAACCAGTCCCCTGCCACCGCTGGTCATTGTGTATTTTATAGTAAGATTGCCATCTTGTGACAAAAGTTATAATTGCAGCAAACTGGTAATTTTGCCCTGTGTTTCCTGTGTTGTTACTCTGGCTGTGTTGTTGGCTGCGCTGTTGTGCTTTGCTGATAGGAGTGGCTGTTGAATTTCAATTTAAATTTCCACTTTCTCAAAGAATGAGTTTCTGGTTGCATTGTCTATGTTCGTTCAGGTCTGCTCACTAGTTTCATCTTTTTCCATTGTAAGCGCAGCTGAGCAAACATGAAATGACAGACAATCAATTATTTAAGTTTCAGACAACTACTCCCTTCTAACTTCTAACTTTTAATTATTTTCAACAAGGTAACTAAAATTCTAGTTTTCTAAGATTAGTGCTTCATTCCCCACTTCTCCTTTGAAATGAGTAAATTCTTTTACTCAATATGGGGATTTTTTTTTCATCTATCCAAGACGCATGGCGGCAATTTCTTAAGACTAAGCCATACGCCTTTGATAGCAATGCCTAGTCTGCCACTTGTCGTAGTATCCTCCAATTCCAAACAAGTACAGCAATAGACAAAATCAAACTTATACCAAATAAAATAAGCAGCACAGCGATTGGTGAATTAAGGCATTAAGCAAACCAGTTGCGGTTGGTGACCACCCAAATAGCACATCCCACCAATGATGAGACAGATGTTCTTCAAATCTTTTAAAAACCCCTTTTATGATCTCCGTGTCATGGTGTATCATGATCAAAGTCCTTTTCCCTGCATCTTGGATCTCTTTCAAAATGTTTCTTAATTCCTGATGGTTCAGTAGCTGGGCAACTAGGGTTAAATTCATTCCTAGAGGCGCAGGCAATATTTCTTGCACAGTAACCAGGTTTGCCTTTATGTACTGCTGTGATATTACAGGTGCCTGATAGGAAAAGTCGCATCCTTTGATTTTAGTAAAATTGCGAACACATAAATTGAATTGAGTCTCATCCATGATTTAATTCTCTAGTATTATGGTGGGACATGCTGTTCTGAGACAGACACAACCTTGTCCTATATGCACAAGTGAAGTTGTCTGGTTGGTTAGATGCATTTCAAAGTGGCAAATGCTTTGGTCCGTGTCCAGGCAGGTATCTTTGTCATCTTCTAAAGTTCCTTCACATATATATCCCAATTGTTTTCTCATAAAACAGGGCTCTAGGTTAATGGTCTGCCATTTCCCTTCAACTTCTCGTGCCCACTTTCTGTGTTCAGAAGGATAAAATACAGTCCCTTCATGATTTAGTCCTAGAGCAACTATTGGATGTGTTAACCTCACAGATGCACTATGTATGGTTAAAAAAAAAGGTGTCACTGTATTTGTGTCAGGGTCATAGGTAAAATGAACCAAAACCCACCAAGGTTGAAGCTCTCTTTCCATTTTAGAGGCATTGTCCCAAACAATTTACAAATTTCAGCAGGGAATATCCCTTCTTCACCTTCCCTGATGACTGCGGCAGTCACTAACTGCATCCACATTTGTGCTTGGGTACATCCAAGAGCCAGAGAAATGTTCACACTAGCTGTGCCTAGGGCTTTAATTATTACCTCATGATCTTGCTCTTCTGTATTTTCCCATTTTGGTAATATTTTGGTCAGTTTCCAATGATTGTTCCCTAGTGCTAATAAAGAAGATTGCAAAGGCTGCCGTAATTTAACTAAATCACTTCCCATCATAGTCAATTTGTTCATTAACACCTCTGAATCCATTGTGTTTAAAACTCCCAATCCTGTTCCTAACATCCCAGTGAGGTCTCTCTTTTTCTTAAAAGTAGCGGGCATACGGTTTTGAAGCCAAGTAGTGCATTCCATAGAAGGAGTTTTGAGGAATGGGGCACATTCTGGCAGAATGGCAGAAGCATTTACCTCCATTCCCATTTCTACTCGCTTCAGAGACCATTCTGGGTTAGTTAGCAGTCTCTGAATTCCTGTTTTCTTGATAGCATATGGTCCAATTTTAGTAATTGTGGGAATTACAGGTTGTTCCTTTTTCTTTGAAATAATTGGAGTCTGGATGGTTACAGCCCTCTCTGACACTAGTGGGGTTGATTTGCCTTTGATTTTGTGAAACTCGATGCAATATTGAGTAACATTAAAATCAAGATCAAACCCTTTTGCTGCACATCCTTCAATTTTCAGTCTAAATTCAGGACACATGGTCAAGCATTTGTCACAGCATGCAGGAACAACTTGGATGAGTTCCATGGGTGGATGGTGAGCCTCATGGAACCCATCTTGTACGAATGCATATTCACATCCCCAAACATTCCTTTCTTCCCACATACTTGCATTCGTGACCCTTAACATTTTGCTTAAAGCCCTACAAGAGTAGGGATCGTAAGCTTTCCCTTGGCATTGATAAATCCCGGTTACATTGTACTGGTGTGGTGCTGCTTTGACTCTTATTATAGTCATGGCAATGACCACAAGGGTCACAACTGTTCGCATTATGTCCATGATAGCTTTAAGTTCATTACTCTCTGTTCTTGGTGAATTTCAGCTTCAGGTCTCCATTGCCTGGTGCAATTTTCCTAATTTCTTCAGGAGCCTTCTTCACTCGGGAGTGGTGGATCCAAGCTTTCTGTTCTTTGATCTTGACTGCTGTGAAGGTGGTGAGGAGTACCTGCAATGATCCTTCCCACTGTGGTTCCAAAGTCTTCTCTGCAAAAGGCTTAACATATACATAATCCCGAGGTTGTACATCATGTACTGGCCCATCTAATTCTCTCCTTTGGGCCCCAGCCACATATTTTCCAATTTCTCTCTGGGACTCCAAAACGTGGTATTATTTCTTGTAACAATGCCTTGGTCACCTCTCGTGCCTTAGCTGTCCGGGTAGGGAAGGCTTCTGGCCATCCTGAAAAGGTATCTGTTAACACCAATAGGTAACAATACCCCCCTTTCCTGGGCAATTCCGTATGATCAATTTGCCATTGTTGCCCAGGTCCACAACCTTTCCCAATTTATCCAACTTCAGGCTTTGGAAAGCTTTTAGGATTAGTTCGGAGGCAAAGACCACTCTGACGAGTTACTTGTGTTACTGTGCCTTGTAATTTTCTAGCCAGAATTCTATCCTTTAAATAATTGTATAGGGCATCCATTCCCCAATGTTTTCTCATGTTCTTTTAGCACGAGTGACCACTACAAGTAAGAGGATACTACAACTTTTCCTTCTTTGGTTACAGCTCACCCTTCCTGGTTATATTTTGTTTCTTCTTCCTTAATAAGTATTTTATCCTTTTTGTTATATACTGGCTTACCTTCAATAGACATCTTTCCATCTGGAATTAATGCTGCCTCGACTATTTCATTGGGTACCTCACCTTTGGCTGCGTCTTTTGCCTCTCTGTCCCCCAGCATATTTTCTGCTTCCAATTCTGAGATCACTTTTTGGTGTCCCTTGATGTGCATAATAGCTGCCTTTTCAGGTAACTGAACTCCATCTAATAGTTTTAGTATTTCTTGTGCATGTTTAATATTTTTCCCTTGTGAGTTTAGCAGTTCTCTTTCCTTCCAAATAGTTCCGTGTGCAAGAGCCACACCAAATGCATACCTTGATCTGTATAAATGCTGATTTCTTTTCCTTTTGCCTGCTCTAAGGCCCGGGTTAAGGCGATTATTTCAGCTTTTTGTGCAGAGGTATTTGTTGGCAATGGTCCAGACTCTATTACCTCTCTGCTTGTGGTAACTGCATACCCAGCATGTCTTTTTCCACTGATGATATAGCTGCTCCCATCAGTGAACCAGCTCTCAGCGTCCTCGAGCGATGTCCTTCAGATCCGGGCGACTGGAGTAGGTGGCTTCAGTGGTCTCCAGGCAGTCGTGGATCCCTGGTTTTCCCATACTCCTGATCTGGAAGTCCCAGGACTGGAGCTGACATAAGACCCTTCTTTAGTTGGTTGAAGTTTCGTGTTGCTTCTGTTGTCCACTGAAGATCCCTGCTCCCTTCCGTGATTAAGGCATACAGGGGTTTAATGAACAATCCATAGTTATAAATCCACAGTCTGCACCACCCCGTCATGCCTAGAAAGGTTCTCAGTTCTTTTACTGTCTGGGGTTTTGGGGTTTGGCATATTGCTTCCTTACGCTCTTGCCCCAAGGTCCTTTGTCCAGCAGTCACTTCATAGCCCAGGTAAATCACTGTTTGTTTCACCATCTGGGCTATCTTCTGGGGTACCCAATACCCCTGCAGGCCCAAAAAGTTTAGAGGCTTACCGTCCAATTCACACACACCTCTTGGGTCTGGGTGGCTATTAAGAGGTGATCCACATATTGAAGCAGCTGTCCTTCTCCTGATGGAGGTTCCCAAGACTCCAAATCCTTTGCCAGCTGTTCTCCAAATATGGTAGGGGAGTTCTTGAACCCCTGGAGTAGTACACACCATGTGAGCTGAGTTTTACGTCCAGTTTTGGGATTCTCCCATTCAAATGCAAAAATTTTCTAACTGGCTTCATGGAGAGGGAGGCAAAAGAAAGCATCCTGCAAATCTAAAACAGCAAACCACGTTAGCTCAGGTGTTAAAAGAGTTAACAAAGTATAAAGGTTAACAACCACTGGGTATAAATCTTCAGTTATCTTATTAACAGCTCTTAAATCTTGTACTAACCTCTATGATCCATCAGGCTTTTTCAGGGGCGAAATAGGAGTGTTAAAATTGGATTGACATTCTTTTAATAGTCCTATTTGCAAAAAGTTTTCAATGATTGGGCTAATTCTTCTCTGTCTTCCCTTTTCAAGGGATATTTTTTGGCCCTTACCGATTGTTCTCCTTCCTTAAGCCAGATTTGTACTGGTGGAGCATTCTTTGCCCTCCCTGGTATATTAGAGGCCCACACTCCAGGGAACACCTGATCTTTTATTTTCTTAACAATTTCTTCTTCATTTTCAACTTCAAAAATTTTTTTGTTGTTATTAGCATTAAGCTTAACAAATTTACATATTGTTGATCTTTTACCTCCAAAATAATTTCCCCATTTTTAAATATTATCTTTGCTTCCAGCTGCTCTAGCATATCCCTGCCCAAAAGTGCAGATGGAGCATTAGGCGTATAAAAAAATAAATGAATTCCTTACTGTTTTCCTAATTTATACTTTAATGGTTTGCAAAAATATGCTTTTTCAGGCCGGCCAGTCGCCTTTTTACATTTTTTGTATTATTGATACTAGTTTCTTTGTCCCTGGTTTACACCCCTCTTCTCGATTGCTGGAAACTCTCCATGCCTCATTTAGCAAAGTCTCCAAGTTCCGGCTTGCTGGGCCTCACATCTTCTGGAGCTTTCACCTGATGTCACTTGTAGATTGCCCTAAAAACAAGTTTACCAATTGTTGTATTCCCTCATCAGATTCAGGATCCAGGGTGGTGTGTCGACGCATTGCCTCTCGCACCTGGTCTAGAAATTCAGAAGGAGTTTGAGAGGAATTTTGTTTAATAGCATAGACAAAAAATAGCATAAAATAGGGTGGATACTGTCAGGTTGGCTCTTGTGTTTTGGGAATTGGGGGTGGTTTAATTTTTTTGTCTCTTCTTCTTGAGTTTTCACACAATATATTTTGTTAGGATGTGTACACCTTTGATTTATTGAGCATGTGCTGCAACACTTCTTGGGTTTTTCTTTATTAGCTTTATTATCTTTCTTGAGAGCCAACACTAAAGAGTCAGAGGGTGGTCTAATTCCACAAGCCCTTTGCCACTCAGGGTGATTCTTAAAGGTGAAAAACATGTCAGCATAAGTAACTTCATGCCACTTCTGCTCACTCCTAAGGAAAAACATCAGCTGCACCAGACTGTTATAGTCCAACGTCCCTGATGGGGGCTACTTCAACCCTTCCTCAAGTTTATAAAGTGGCCACCACTGTGTGTACAACTTAATAAGCTCTCTTTTAGTTTCTGTATCCTTATGATCCACCAGCTCTTTCCAATATGCCAAAATACATCCTAAAGGACTATCTTTAGGAGCCCCTTTGCTTTCACTTGCCCCCATACTGAAAATTCTTTTTCTCTTAATGCCTTTTAACCTTATCCCAGCTCCGGAGCTTCACCTGGGAGTAACTTGGTACAAAGATCTTCCACTTATACACTTGTCTGACACACAATTCTCAACAAACTACACAATAAAACACAACTCAGGGGTCACAGTCACAGTCCTCCCTTGGACAGGGAAGTTCTTTTATCCTGGGATCCCCCTCCCTGAATCAGTGCTAACAGAAGCATTGCCCTGGTGATGTTGATGCTGGATGTCTCCTTAAGAGGTCTGGGCACAGAGAAGAATGAGCCCCTTGAGGGCTGTCCCTATTTGGACAACCTGCTCTTCCACCCCAACCTCACCATGTCTGACATCACCCATCTTTTCTGAGTCACATCTTAAAACATTAAAGAAAATTACTGGATTTTGTTTATAATTAAAATAGATTTTTTTTTAAGTTAAATATGCATTTTTAATATTTATAATATTATTATTTTTATTACCATTTTTAAATATTCGTATTAAAAACCCCATACATTTTTAGCAACCAAAAAAATTATTAGTCATTGCTTCATTAATTAATTGACCACTATTGGCTATTGATTTCTTCCTTTTCATGCTAATTAGTATTTTTATTAGTCCTTTTGTATTCTTTTTAATCATTTTCTCACACATGGTAAAAAGAGCCACTTTTGGATACATGGAGACATCTCTGGGGCACATTTGGGGCTGTTTTGGTTCTGGGGATGGAATTTGGAAGGAAGTTGAGGGTCAGAAGGACACTTAGGGGCATTGTGAGGGTACTGAAGTAGTTCTTCGGGATCCTGAGAGAAAATCTGGGCATCAAAGTGGCAGGTGGAATTCCAGGGGGGGCACCTGGAGGTCAGGAAGGGGAATCTGGGACCCTTTGGGGTCCAGGCAGGCACTTGGGGGCTCTGACAGGGCTCTCTAGGGCTCAGGAAATGATGGGAGTTGTAGGTGCAGGAGTAATACGGTTTAATGGAACCACAGAGCATCACGGGAGTTCTCGGCACAGCTGCAATGTCTCTCGGTGTGGCGCAGTGCATGATGGGACATGAAGTCAAGGCTGGAATGGCGCTCTACAGGAACAGTGGAGCATGATGGGAGCTGTAGTCCCGGAAGTGGCTCAAATCGGGTGTTTTGGGGGAGCGGGAAAGCACTTGGGGGGCACTTTTGCATCAGAGCTGTGACTAGAGGTCCTCAGGGGGGAATGTATATGGTTCAGGAGCACTTGGGGGGAGCTTGGGAAGCTCTAATTGGGCTCTTTAGGGCGCGGGGCACGGCAGGAGTTTTAGGAGCGGAAATGTGCTATGAGGGACTCTGAAACTGCTGGTGATGAGAGGAGATGAATTCCCACAAGTGACTGTAATGGGCATCTATGGGGTTGGGAGTATTCAGAGGATTTGTGGACTCTTTTGAGGTGGTCCTAAATGGACTCTGAGGGAGCACTTATGAATCCTGGAGGGTCTGGGGGACACTTAAGGGACATGTGGAAGGCGGATACCAGGGGTTCTGTGGGGCACGGGGCATGATGGGTGTTGTAGTCCCAGCTCCAATGGGGCTAAATCGGGCTCTAGGGCATGATGGGAGTTGTAGGCAAAAAGAAAATATGGCATCCACCCCAGGCACTGCCCCTGCATCCCCGGTCCCTGGTGCTGATTGGCTGTGGGCAGTGATGGGCGGAGGCAGGAGCAGCCCATTCAACCCCTCCAGTCCCTCCCAGGCCATCTCAGTCATTCCCCAGTACAGCCCAATCCATTTCCAGTGCCCCTCCAGTCCCTCCCAGTAAAGACCAGTTCATCCCCAATGCAGCCCAGCATAATTCCAGTGCCCCTACATGCCCTCCGAGTACACCCCAGTCCCTCACAATAAACCTGAGTTCATTCCTATTCCCTTCCAGTTTCTTCCAGCATCATCCGTAGTACACCCCAATGTCTCCCAGTCTTCCCCACAGTGTTCCCAGTTTGTCCCAGTATCCCCCAGTTTCACTCACAGTATCCCCAGTTTGCCCCAGTATTGCCCACTATCACTCCCAGTATGTTCCAGTGTGTCCCAATCTGTCTCTGTGCACCCCCACAGTCCATCCCAGTCCACCCAGATTCCCCCCACCCCCAGCATTCCCCGTGTTTCCAGGTTGTCCCAGTCCTCCCCCGTATCATACCCAGTATATGCCAGTGTCTCCCACAGAGTTCCCACTGTTCCCAGTATGTCCCAGTCCACTCCAGTATCACTCCCACTATATCCCAGTGTCTCCCACAGGGTTCCCAGTATTTCCCAGTCCTCCCCAGTGTTTCCAAGGAAACTTGAACTTCTCACGTGGCACCCAAACCCAGCAGTGGGGTCAGTGCAGTGTGTAATAAACAAGCCGGGCCAAAGCCTTTATTATAATCCAGCTCTTTTATTGAGTGGGGCAAATGGGAAGGCCGCCGCCTGCTGCCGCTCCTATCCAGGATCCGCAGCCCGGTACTTCCGCCACCTTCACAGGGGAGAGAGAGGTCCCAGCCGCGCGTGCACACACAGATCCTCAAGGTGGCTACTTCGGTCTAGGGCATGTCATTCTTTCTCAGCACTGTTCCGTCATGGTGTATTGGATAAGGTTCTTATTCCGTAGCTGGAGAGGTTCCTAGTAGCTGGCATTCGGTTGTTTTTGTAGTTGACTCTGCATTTGTTTTATTTTCTAATGTCCCACTTCATTCGGGACTTCCTCTCTCGCAAGGTCCACTTGGGAGGACTTGCTATTTGCATAGTAGGCGGGAAACTCTTGATGGACAGGGAGGCAGCGGCAGGCGACCGGAAATTAGGTAAGTGTAAGGGCGGAAGGGGTGAGGGAAACAACGGAAGTGAAGAAGGAGAAGGGCGGATGTAACAGGGATTACACTGGAATGAAAGAATAAAATAACTTAAGGGGGTACAACTTCCAAGGCACAAAGACTGAACAGTGAGTAACAGTAAGTAATCTCTTAAACCTTGTAAGTCTACTACACAGTGTCCATGTCCACAGCCCCTTGTGGTGGCCCAGTACAGGTTGGGATGATGATCCACCCTCAGAATTGGCCCAGGGCAGCTCTGCAGTGGCTTTGGTGGCACCTTGGGCTGGCATACACCTGAGGGGTGTGTCTGTTATCAGTGGGGAACATAACAAGTTTTCCATTGTTCAAAAATTAAAAAACCAAACAAACAAACAAGCAAAGGAACAAAATAACAAAAAAAACCCAAAATAACAACAACCAAAAGAATCAAACAAAAAAAAAGGAGAGATGTCTCTTTTCCTGAGTGCAGCCAGTTCTCCAAGCAAAGCAGGTCCCAGCTGAGTGAGGGCAGACAGGATGGGGCTGGGGAATGTGGAGCAAGGCTGCCCACACTGGGTCAGACCTCAAGGCACAGCTTCTCTGAGCAGGCCAAACCTCCTGAGAAGAGACCCTGGATCAATATCAATCAGAGAATGCTGCAATCATCTCTGCTCTGATGAGAACAGTAATAAAATACACCCTTTAAAATAGGAATGGATATTTCTAAGAAGCTTTTTGAAATATTTCTCCATAACTGAAGTTGAAACCGTCATAATGAACTGCACTGGACCAGGGGGAAATCAAAGCAGAGCCATTGTTTGTTAGGACTTGATCCCAATGAGCCCCATGGTGCATTTGGTGCTGCCAAGGAGCTCCAAATAATATTTTGGAAATATTGGCTGTCTCTCTGCAGCTCTGCCCTTGCCAGGAGCCCAGCCCAGCTCAGCAGCACAGAAATAGCACAAGGACTTTAATGATCCTCGCAGGAGTTGGGGCTGAGTCCCTGGACGTCAGTCCCTGAGAGGGAGTTGAAGCAACCTCTCAAGAATTCAAAATCAGATTCAAACTCCAAAGTTTCTCTTTTGTTTAGTGAGTCCCACTGATAAACATGAAGGAGAAGGTTTCCCAGGGGTTGAATTAGACCAGAAAATTGATGACAGTGATGTCAGGTTGGGAAAAAATAGGGTAAAGGAGGAAAAGAAACCTCTCAAAAATTCAGTCAGATTCAAGGTCCAAAGTTTCCTGAAGTTCTGATGGATCCCACTAAGGGACATGGCTGAGAAAGTGTCCCCAGGTGCAGGTTTATTGTTTATATATTGTATTTTAAAATTGTGGGTTTACTGTTTTTTATGATATATTTTTTAATAGTGGGCTTATTGCTTTTATGTTACATTTTTTGGTGGGGATTTTTTCTTTTTCCAAATGAAGCAGAGAGATGAGACTTTTGAGTTGCTTTCAAAAGTGTGGTTTTTTTTTTTTTAATTTTTGATCCAGGCAGAAAGGGTAAGTTTATCTTACAGAGATTCACAACATGGCTCAGAAGTCACAAGAATTATGGTTACAAGGTCTTTAAGGATTAATTAAAAAATAAAACACTGTCAACAGAGATATTTATGTTCTAATTCAATACTAAGATATTTTGTCTTCTTGACTCATACTACAGTGTGAACTTTCTTGGCCAATTATATTACAATACAGAAACTTACAATGCTGCACTCTAAAACTTCTTCTTACGTTTGTACCTAAAGCTGTTTATTTTTTCTATATCTTAAATCCTAAAGCAAAACCTATCTCTACTTAACTGCATTTAATTCTAAACTTTGGATTACACACCAAGTGTTCTAAAAATTCCTTGGATTTCAAATTTCAACACCCAGGTTCCAGTTAGAGCAGAACACTGGCAGCACTGATGACAGGGGAGGAACAAACAAGGGAGAGGTGTCTCTGATGCTGAGCAAACCTGGATGTGTTTCAGGAATGCAAAGGGCCAAGGCCTGAGACCAAGCCCCTGGCAAGGCACATCCTGTCCCTCCCTCATTGCTCAGGGCTCTTCCCAGGGCACTGGGCTCTGGGGATGTGCAATGCCAAGGGCAGGACCATGGGGCGGCCCCTGCCAGGCTGCTGAGCAGGGACAAGGAGGCAATGAGGCCCCAGCACAGCAAGGCTCACTTGTCCCCTGCTGGCCAAGGGCCCAGGGCCAGCAGCCATGGCCCAAGTGCTGCAGGAGTTGGCTCTGGCAGGGCCTTTCAGCTGCTGCCCATCCCTGTGCCCTCTGCAGCCCAGGCTGTCCTACGGTGTCCATGCCCTGCGCCTCTGTCCCTGCAGGCTGTCGGCATCCCCCGGCTGCCCCACCTGGCTGGCCCCTTCCTTTGCTGACAGCTCTGCGTCCTGCCTGCCTCTGCCTGGGCACACAAAGCCTTGGCCTTCATACCAAAAGGGTTGATTCAATTTTTACTGTACCTATGAAATTTTAGCACTGGAATCATGCATGCATAGACTGCTTTCCCAGCAAGGCTGGTGGGAAGAGAATAAGAAGACATCTGGCTTAAGGATGGAGTGATAGAAAAAACAACCACTGAACCTGGGATCTTGGTGTGGGAATTATGGAAATTGGTAAATTGTAATAGACATGTAGTGACTGAATATAAGCAACACCATTGTAGAATCACATGTCCATGTAAGGTTAGGAGTTATCCCACCATTGGACCTGAGGCCTGAAAAAAAAAAATAGTGAAAAACAATTAGTTTTAAGAAGTCTTATTCTGATATTTCTGAGATTTGGTTACAGCAGAGCCAAGGAGTCAACTGTTGCACTATGGAACCTCAAGGAACAAAGAGGCCCTTTGTCACTGTGGGAACTCAGGGAACCAAAATCCATTTTGACAGAGTGGGGTTACATCGAACCTATGGTCCCTTGTGACACTGCAGATCCAAGGAGGCCATGGTGACAATATGGAACGTCCTGCAACCATGGGTGCATTGTGACCCTGCAGGGCCTCACAGAGCCAAGGAATCCATTGTGACACTGTGGAACCTCACGGAATCAAGGTGACCATGTTATACTACAGAACCTCATGGAACAAAGGGTCCATGGTGACACTGCAGAACTGTTGCAGAGAATATGAAAGCTCATGGAACCAGAAGTCCATTGTTTCTGTGGGAACTCATGAAACCAAAGGTCCATTGTGACATTGGAGGGCCTCATGGAACAATAGTGACAATTATGACACAGAATCACTGAATGAACGAGGTTGGAAAAGACCTTTCAGATCATCAAGTCCAACCTATGACCTAACATCACCTCGTCAACTAAACCATGGATCTGAGTGCCACGTCCAGTCTTTTTTTAAATGCTTCCAGGGACGGTGACTCCACCACCTCCCTGGGCAGAAGATTCCAGTGCCCAATAACTCTTTCAGTGAAGAATTTTTTCCTAACATCAAACCTTAACTTTTTCTGGAGCATCTTAAGACTGTGTCCCCTCATTCTGTCAGTAGTGGTCTGGGAGAAGAGACCGATCCCCACCTGACTACAACCTCTTTTCAGATAGTTGTAGAGAGCCTCACTGGAGACACTGAAGCCATTGGGGCCATTGCAGCAAGGCAGGGCCTCATGGAATCGAGGGAACACAGTGACAGTGTGGGGCTCCATGGGATGAAGGCACCATTCTGACACCGTGGAACCAAGGAGACTATTTTTACACTATGGGGCACCATGGAACCAAAGGACCATTGTGGCACTGCAGGGCCTCATGGAACCAAGGGCACAAGAGTGACACTGTGGGCTGCAAGGGACCAAGGGGGCATTCTCACACTGCAGTTTCAAGGGGTCCATGGTGATACTTTGGGGCATCATGGAGCCAAGGGTCCATTGTGACACAACATGGCCTCATGAAACCATGGAGGCCATTTTTACACTTTGAGGCTTTGTGAAACCAAAGGGCTGTTGTGGCATTTCAGGGCATTTTGGAACCAAGGGGACCATGGTGGCACTGTGGGGCTCATTGCAACTAAGGGGCCATTGTGGCACTGTGGGATCTCTTGGAATCAATGCTCTGTTTTGACACTGCAGGGCCTCGTGGAATTGTGGTGACTATTGTAACACTACATGTGATGCCTTAGAGTGGCTACCTAGAACAGAGGCCAGACAAGGTTAAGAGAATAAAGTGGGTATTTATTAAAAGCCTTCAGTAGATACACCTTGGGCAGTCAAAAGCTTCTCAGGGGCTTCCAAGATGGACAGAGGTCATTAATTTTTCAGACAGATGTAAGTTTGCATATCAGGGTAAATCCTCCAATTACAGCTTCAGGTAATGAAGCCATATTCCCCCAGTTTGCTCCCCCCACCCCCCGCCAATTCAATTTTGTTTTTATTTTTTGGGGCTGGAGTCTGTAGGGTGTCCTTGAGTGTCAGAGGAATTGTTTTGTCTGAGCAGAATGTGAAGACAGTTAAGTAACACTTTCTATGGGGTTTAGAGTTATGCAGTAATGCAGTAAAAATTTTGAAAATATAAAGCTGAAATCTTAGGGCATTTCAGGCCTCATTGAACCAGGGGGCCACTGTGACACTTTGCAGCCCCATGGAACCAAGGATTCCATTGTGGCACTACAGGGACCCATGGATCTAAGGATTCCTGTAACACTGCAGGACCCCATGGAATCAAAGGTCCATTCTGACATTGCAGGGCCTCATGGAATCCTGGAGGCCGTGATGAAACTTTGAGGCCTTGTTTTATCAAGGGGTTCTGCAGGGTCTTGTGGAACCAAGGAGACCCTTCTGCCTTTTTCAGTCCCCATGGAACCAAGGGTCTGTTGTGATATTGCGGCACCAAGGAGACCCCTGTGACACTGCAAGGCCTCATGGAAACAAGGGACCATTGTGACACTATGGAGCCCCATGGAAACGAGGCCAGTGTGACACATTTGGATCCAATATGATACTACCATTGTGACATCACAGGGCCCTGTGGGAACAAGGGGACGCTTTGGCACTGCAGGGCCCCATGGATCCAAGGGAGCAGGCAACAGGTCTGGTTGGCTTGGCCTGACTGGTCCAACTGGCCTTGGCATGTCAAGGGTCTCTTTTCATGAGCCCCTGAAACACCAGAACTTTCGGCTATCCTTCAAATTGAAAAGAATGGCCATTTTCATCCAAAATTCCATGGCCAAAGTCGGATTCCCCTTCCAAAATCCCAATGGATTGCTCCCATACAAAAGTTGCCGTTACCAACAAGTCTGGCTGTCCTTGTCTTCCTGTGAGCTGGCTCTCACCTGCCTTCAAACACTGGGGCTCAGTGCATGCCTTCTTATGGAAAAGAACTGTCCCTCTTGCACAGACACCTATGGCCAAAATTGCTATTCCTCCTCCAAAATTCCCTATAGGCAAGGGTTGCTCCCAGACAAAAGCTGCCAGGACAGACAGCTCTGGCTTGCCTCAGCCTTGTGTGGTCCCCTCTAATCTGCCATGAGATATTGGGGCTCCATGCTTTCCTTCCTATTGGAAAGAATCATCCTTCTCCAGGCACTCATGGCTAAAACTGGAATTCCACCTCCAAAATTCTATGGAACCAAGGATTGCTCCCAGACAAAAGCTACCAGATCAGATGTCTCTGGCTGGTCTTGGCCTCTGGTGGCTATTGCTCATCTGCCCCTGAAACACCAGGGCTCTATGTTTCCCTTCCAGTAGGAAGAGCCTTCCTTCTTATCCAGGCACCCATGGCTGAAATTGGGATTCCGCTGCAAAAATTCCTATATTCCAAGATTGCTCCGACACAAAAGCTGCCATTACAGACAGGTCTGTCTGGCCTTGGCCTCCTGAGGGCTGGCTCTCACCTGCCTTCCAAACACAGGGGCTGCGTGCTTTCCTTTCTATGGAAAGGAACTGGCCTTCTCCTCCAGGCTAAAATAGCAGAAATTGTGAGTCCCAAGTCAAAATTCCATATATCCAAGGGTTGCTCCAAGGCAAACCTGCCAGGACAGACAGGTCTGCATTCTGGTTTCCTTCCTGTGCAGACCATGGTGACACTATGGGGCCCCATAGAACCATGCAGATCATTGGGGCACTTTGGGGCCTTCTGAAATGAAGGGGCCATTGTGACACTGTGGGGATTGTGAAATTAAAGGGGCCATTGTGAAACTGCTTGGACCCCATGAAACCAAGGAACCATTGTGACACTGTGGGGCCATCTGAAGTGATGGGGCCATTGTGACACTGAGGGGCGCCATGGAACCAAGGAGTCATGACATTGCAGGGTACCATGGATCCAAGGAAACATTGGGACACTGTTGGACCTCGTGGCACCAAGGACATCACTGTTGACCTGCTGGGCTCCATGGTCCCAAGGGGCCGGTGTGAAGAAACAGGGCTTTGTGGAACCAAGAGGCCATTGTTGCATTAAAGGGCCTCTTGCAGCCAAAGGGCCGTTGTGATCCTGCAGGGCACCGTGGATCCATGGAGACCGTTGTGGCATTGCCAGGCCCCATGGAATCATGGAGACCAGTGTGACACTGTGGGGCCATGGAACCAAAGTGCCATTGTGACATTGCCAGGATCCATGGAAGGATGGAGACCATTGTGACGCTGTGGGGCCCCACGAAGCCAAAGGGCCATTGTGGGCCTGCAGGGCCTCTTGGAAGCAAGGGGCCATCGTGACGCTGTGGAAGCAAGTAGAACATTGTGATACTACAAAGCCCTATGGAACAAAGGGGACATGGAACAGATCTTGCTGGTTTTGCTTCCTGGGGACCACCTGACAGGTCCAGCTAATTTTGGAATGTTGAGAGTCACCTGTCATCAGCCCCTGGAGAACTGGGGCCCTGTGCTTTTTTCCCTATGGAAAAGAACCATCCATCTTCTGAGGTGACCATGGCCAAAACTGATACTCCCCCTGAAAAATTCCCTATATGCAGGGGTGCTCCCAGACAAAAGCTGCCAGGACAGAATGGAGAGCTCTGGCTGCCTGTGGCTTCTAGTGGTTAACTCTCATCTCAAAGAAGGCCTGAGGAAAGTATTTAAAGAGGCTTGTCTACTGGAATATCAGTGAGTCTCTTATCCACTGAAAAATTTACATGCTCTTCTGATCATAGGTCTATTTTCCTAGAGTGTGTTGAGCAAGAAAATTTTTTTCACTTAAATATTATTTTTTAGTATTAATATAAGTATTAGTATTAGTATTAGTATTAGTATTAGTATTAGTATTAGTATTAGTATTAGTATTAGTATTAGTATTAGTATTACTCTGCCTCTGTTATCTGACACATAACCGTCTACATATGGATGCAGATAACCTGTATAAGCAAACACAATAAATAATCCAGCAGGAATTATTTGTCTCTACTCCCATCTACCACATCTCCTAGAAAACTGGAAGTGCAGCCATGGTGCCCACAGCAGCCCTGGGGCTCTGTGCCCCATGGCCTCCCTGCTGGGCAGCCTCTGCCAGCTCCTGCACAGCCCGTGGCACCTGTGGGCCTGCACTGACAGCCCTGCCCCGGGCTCTGCCGGGCTCTGGGCCAGCAGAGAGGCCGGGCAGGGCTGGCCATGGCTGGGAACAGGCCCTGAGCCCCGCAGGAGGATGGAGCTGGGCCACAGCCAAACTCAGCCCAGGGCAAACCTGGGCTGAGCAGCCAGGGCTGGCAACGGCTGGGGACAGAGGCTGGCAGTGACAAATGTCCTGGGCCCCCTCCCTGCTCTGTGCATGCCACCAAGGGCACAGAGCAGCCTCCTCTCTCGCCCACTTGCCTGTTTCCAATGCCTTCCACAGGCGCTGGCCCTGCCCCACAAGGCCTGGGCTGAGTCCTGCCCCTGCACGCTCAGCCAGGCTGAGATGGACACTGCTGGTTTCTCTGGCAGGCTCTCTCAGGCCAGCCCAGCTCCCTGCAAGCTGTGCCAGCTGCCCTGAGCTCTGTGCAGCACCAAGGGCCTCTCCCCAGCACAGCCCAGCCGGCTCTGGCCCCACAGCTCTGCTCAGGCCAGGGGCTCTGGGCAGTGGCCCCACGGCCTCAGCCCCTGGCAAGGGCACAGCAGCAGCTGCAGCTCAGACAGGACTCAGCCCCAGCCATGGGCAAGGGGCTTGGCCAAGGCAAAAGGAGGCTCCCTGTGTGCCCTGCTCCCCTCTCCCTGAGCTCCTGAGAGCTCTGCAGCCCCTGCTGCCATCCCATCTGCCCAGGCCAGCACAACAGCCCCGGCCTTGGGGCCCTGCAGAGCTGCTCCTGCTCCAGGCCCAGGGCCCATCCCAGAGCTGAGGTGAAGCATGAAAGGCAAGGAAAATACCTTTCAGCCAATTTACTCAAAAGGATATGTTTATTTCAGTGCTGGGTGAACACACAGGATCTCTCCCAAAGGCATGCACACCCTCAACAATTTTTGGTCCTCCATTTATTCACAAAAATCATACACATTTAAAAAGTCTATACATATTCATTACCTGTCACCGCCCTTTCCCCGCTTAGTATTAAAATTAGCTGCATACTCATTGCGGCTGCATAGTATCCCCTTGGTTTTGGGGCGGTGCCTTTTATTTCAGTCTGAGGGTTGTAAGGGATGAAGTAATTGTTGTCTTCCTCACTCAAAACTCTTTACCTCTGTCCTGTTACCATGACTACCTGACCTGTTAATCACTTCATTCTGGTCTTTATTGCCTTCAGTGTCAAAATTTATGATTGATGGGTTTCTTTTGGCTAACTCTAAGCATTTTCTAATGTATATCAGTTTCACTTAAATGTTTCCATATGTATATTTTGCTGGTTCTGCATATTATATGACCATACTTTATCAACTTCTAATCCCCTGCTAGGATATATATGTTTAAGGATTACATTCCTAACCTCTGACTCCTAAGTTTTCAAGCTATCTATCCCATAACTCATTCTCTAAACATGCGATTCTCAAAACTATAACAGAGCAGTACGAATACTACGGCTCAGGGGCAGCCACAAAGTTGTGCCCATTTCTGTTCATTCCTGCCCTGATGAGGATGTATCCTCTGACACTTTGAGACTGCTGATGAATTTTACTACTCCAGAGCTCTCTTCTTTCTTGAGCTCTTCAGTTCAGGAATTTAGTAACAAAGACTCATAAACATTTGTTCAAAACACCCAAACAAGAAAAGCCCCTGGGAGTACTTTAAGTTTTCAGTTCTTCTGTGGTTAATTAGATGGATTTCAGAAGTGTATTCAAAGTGAATATAATATGTTTTAAAAAAAAAGGAGAGAGAACTGTTTTGTCTTGTTGTTTTTTCCTGTTTATAGATTGATATCAGCAATGTTAAACAGATATTGATCCCCATCACCTTCTAATGCAGTATTAATATATATGAAAATCAAGACCCATCATGGCTGACAATCAAAACCAGTTTGTCCTCACCCCCTCCCCACCATTTCCCTCCTCCAACCCCTCAGACTCCAATGGATCAGGAATGTTGTGGCCAGTAGGACCAGGGCAGTGATTCTTCCCCTGTATTCAGCACTGGTTGGGCAGCACCTCTAGTGCTGTGTCCAGTTCTGGCTGGACCCCCACTTTAGGAAGGACATGGAGGGGCTGGAGTGTGTCCAGAGAAGGGCAACAAGGCTGATGACGGGTCTGGAATACAAGTCCTGTGAGGAGTGGCTGAGGGAGATGGGGTTGTTTATCCTGGAGAAGAGGAGGCTCAGGGGAGACCTCATCACTCTCCACAACTCCCTAACAGGAGTTTGCAGCCAGGGTGTGTAGTATCAGTTATGGGGGTTCTTTCTGACCCCCAGGTGCTCTCTAGGCACTAACTCCAGAGCTCTATGGGCTCCTATTCTGAGCTCTTAATCTCTTACTTGTTGGGTAATCTTAAAATAAGCAAAGCAGCTAATAGTTGCTAAAAAGGCTGTTTATTGCAGAAGCACATCAGTCTCGGAGCCTCTACTGAAGATATCAATGTGTTTACAGCCTTCACTAGGACATGTCACGATCCACTCAACCCGAGCAGGAGTCGTGATGGTTCGTTCCACCCCAGGATGCAAAAGACAAAGGCAAGAGACTCAGGTTTCGTTAAGCAGAAAGCAGTAATGCAGTTTATTGTGTTATAATTCAGTTTTGCGGTAGAGAGAGAGAGAGAGAGAGAGGGGTAAAGGAAACAAAGTAAAAGGAGAGAGAGAGAGAGTGAGAGAGGGAAAGGATGGGATATAGCTACCAACAGACGGGATGCATCCTCGTGGTCGTCCAACGAGACGAGACGAGACGTGTCTTCAATCTGTTGGGGAGAAAGAGATCTCGTAGTCTTCTTTAAGAAAGTCACTTTTTATAGTCCTTTTCCAAAGTGAGTGGCTTCTGGTCAAAAGGTGGGAAGATTTATGGACTATTGTATGTGGAGATCATAGCTCTGTGATGCGAGTGTGGGAACAAGGTGCGATAACCAGTACCCTGCAGTGTACCACAACAAGCACCAAGCACACGTACAAACAGTCCTTGACCCACAATCATCCACCTTGGCCAGGCCGGAGCTCCGGTTCAGGGCAAGTGGTGCAATCTCAGGTCTCAGTCTCTGATGATGGTCGTGAGGCAGATCAGGGAAAACCTTGGACTGACTCTTACAGGACACTCTGCTACCGTGGTATATGAGGTCTTTTGCTTACTAAAAACACTACAGCTCCTACTAAACCTCATTCAAACCCTGCACTCTGATTTCTCTCTGAAAAATTCAGAGAGACCTCTGACTCACTGACTCCAACAGGGGGGGTCAGACTTCCTGCTGGGGACAGCGACAGGAGAAGTGGAGACACCCCTAAGGTGCACCAGAGGATGTTTAGGCTGGACATTAGAAAATATTCTTCACAGAAAGGATGACTTGGCATTCTGATGGGATGCCCAGGGATGTGGTGGAGTTGCTGTCTTTGGATGTGTTTAAGTATCTGGGTTTGGCACTCAGTGCACTCATCTGCATGTCAAGGCAGTGTTGAGTCACAGGTCAGACTTGCTGATTTCAAAGGTTTTTTCCAACTAGGTTAATTCTGTGATTCTCTGATGTTTATTACACTGTGTGCCACCTGAGAACCAAGGGATTGTTTCTACACTGTGGGGCTAAATCAAAGCAAGGAGTCCATTGTGGCAATCTGGGGCCTCATGGAATCCAGAGGACCATTATAACATTTTGTGGCCTTGTGGAAATGAGGAGACTGTTGTAACACTGTGGGACCTTGTGTGACAATGGAGTCATGGTGACACTGCAGGGACCCATGGAGCCAAGGGGCCAGTGTTACTCTGCAGGGCCTCGTGGAACCAAAGAGAACATTGATACTGCTGGACCTCATATAACCAAGGGGCCCTTGTTGCACTGAGGGAACCAGGGAGTGAAGGAAACAGTTTTGACACTGTGGTACCTCACTAACCAAAAGGCCACTACGACTCTATGGTGCCTCCTGGAATCATGGAGACCATTGTGACACTCTAGGGCCTCATGGAACAAGGGTGAGGCAAAGTTGGGTGTGAGTGTGGATCTGCTGGAGGGTAGGAGGGCCCTGCAGAGGGACCCTGGTCAGGCTGGATCCAGGGCCCAAATCCAACAAGGTGAGGTTTAACAAGACCAAGTGCTGGGTCCTGCACTTTGGCCACAACAACCCCTGCAGCACTACAGACTGGGGACAGAGTGGCTGGACAGCAGCCAAGCAGAAAGGGACCTAGGGGCACTGATGAACAGCAGGCTGGACATGAGCCAGCAGAGTGCCCAGGTGGCCAAGAAGGCCAATGGCACCTGGCCTGGATCAGGAATGGTGTGGCCAGCAGGAGCAGAGCTGCTGTCCCAGCACTGATCTGCATCCAGCTCTGCACACAGATATTTCTGCTGCAACTCCAGAGCAGGGAACAAAAGGGGTATCTCTGGAGAAAACTTTGCTGAGAGATCCTTTATTTGATTTGAAGCCACTGAGAGTTCAGCCCCTCATTGACAGTCTGTGGCCACAGCAAGGGTTGAGAGAAACAAAAAGGTAGAAACAATGACTTTTATTGTGGACAATATTAAAAACTAGAACAAAGAAGGAAAAAAAAACCACAACAAAACCAACAAGAAATATTAAAGATTACTTCTATTAAAAATTATTTGCAGAAATTGACCAACATTTTAATGTTTCTGAAATCCTCTAGTCATCAATGTCCGCACAGCAGCCTTGAGCTCCTGGTTCCTCAGGCTGTAGATGAGCGGGTTCAGGGCTGGAGGCACCACTGAGTACAGAACTGACAGTGCCAAATCCAGGGATGAGGACGAGATCGAGGGAGGTTTCAGGTAGACAAATGTCCCAGTGCTGATAAACAGTGAGACCACAGCCAGGTGAGGGAGGCAGGTGGAAAAGGCTTTGTGCTGTCCCTGCTCAGAGGGGATCCTCAGCACAACCCTGAAGATCTGCACATAGGAGAAAACAATGAACATAGAACAGCCAAAAGCTAAACAGACACTAACAGCAAGAGGCCCAAGTTCCCTGATACATGATTTGGAGCAGGAGAGCTTGAGGATGTGTAGGATTTCACAGAAGAACTGTCCCAGGGCGTTGCCCTTGCACAAGGGCAGGGAAAATGTATTGGCTGTGTGCATGAGAGCATTAAGAAAGCCACTGGCCCAGGCAGCTGCTGCCATGTGGACACAAGCTCTGCTGCCCAGGAGGGTCCCGTAGTGCAGGGGTTTGCAGATGGACACGTAGCGGTCATAGCACATGACGGTGAGATAGGAAAATTCTACTGAAAAGAAAAAGGCAAAGAAAAAGAGCTGGGCAGCACATCCAGCATAGGAGATGTTCCTGGTGTCCCAGAGGGAATTGTGCATGGCTTTGGGGACAGTGGTGCAGATGCAGCCCAGGTCAGTGAGGGCCAGGTTGAGCAGGAAGAAGAACATGGGGGTGTGCAGGTGGTGGCTGCAGGCTACGGCGCTGATGATGAGGCCGTTGGCCAGGAGGGCAGCCAGGGAGATGCCCAGGAAGAGGCAGAAGTGCAGGAGCTGCAGCTGCCGCGTGTGTGCCAACGGCAGCAGGAGGAAGTGGCTGATGGACCTGCTGTTGGACATTTGCTGTGTCTGCACATTCCAACCTGATGAAGAAGGAAAGAAAGTGACAATTGAGAGGAGATTCCTCACAGAAAGTTGAGGTCGTTTCTCACTTACCCTTTCCTGCCACTAAACACCTCCCCCTTGTCTATGCCTCAGAGACCTTCCTTCATCTTGCTTTTTGGAGCCCTGATTGCTGCTGACCAATGTGTGACGAGCCAGACCTTGACCTCCGTGACACCTTTAAGACAGACCTGACCCTCAGTGAGTGCAGGGGAACAGGGAGGGCATGGGCCAGTCCTGGTGTTTGAACTTTCACATAGAATCTTCTCCTAATTCAGAGGAGCTGCCTGGGTGAAGCGATGGGGATAACAGATGGCAGAACAAGAGATTGTGCTGGACAGAGGGGAGAACAGAGTCCAGTGAGGCAGGAAGATTGTCTGAGGCCTAGTGCAGACTGAGGGGAGCTGCTCTGTCCCTGCAAGCTATTTGAGTTTCCCTGGACTTGCACCTTTCTGAGCTGCACTCTTGTGTTACCCTGGAAAGCCAGGAGACACTGCTGAGAGCAGAGGGATCCCTGGCACACAAAGTGGCTCCTGCCTTTCCCTAAGTCAGGGAGAGTCAGCTCATTCCCAGCCTCCCAGGCTGCCCTGCCCAGAGCTCCCAGGGCACAGGGAGCTGGGACATTCCATTGCTGTACTCAGCCTGCACAGGAGGAGACCAAGAGCTGGGCCTGAGCCTGCAGCTGGAACTGCCATTCCCAGAGAGCCTGTCAGCAATGCCAGGAGCTCCTGGGTAAGGCAAGGAAAGAGAGAGCCAGCCCTGAGGAAAAGCCTTTCCCCAGCCAGCCCTGCACAGCCCCTCCCAGGCAGCACCAGGGCAGGACAGTGGCCCTCAGGCCCTGGTCAGCAGGGAATGGGCACATGGCAGGAGAGATGCCCTTCATGTCTGGTTCTGCTCTGACAGCCCAGGAGGGCACTGAGGGCCCCAAGCCCCTGGGCTGAGGGCTGTGCTGGCTGGGAGGGGACACCAGAGCTGTGCTGCTCAGGGCAGTGTCTGCCCTGCAGGGCAGGGCTGGCAGGTGCCACATCTGCCCTGCAGCAGGGCTTCCCTCAGCACTGCCTCCCTCCCTCACTGCCCATGGCTCTGCTGCTGGAGCTGTCCCAGTCCAAGCTGTTCTTTGGCCCTGGGCTCCTTCCCTGCCAGAGCTGCCAGAGCCCAGCCCAGCCCCTGGGCCAGCTCTGTCCTGCAGCTGCTTGGGGCTGCACCATGGAAAGGTGATGCTGGATGGACATGGAGGCTCGGGAGGTGCAGGAGCCTGCTGAGGTTCCCAGAAAAACTCAGTGTGGTGGTTTAAGAGCCTCAGTCCCGGCTCTACCTTGCACTGCTGAGTTTCCATTGCCACCAAGCTGAGCCAGGGAAAAGTAGGAGCACAGATACAGGAAAGCAGGAAAATCCTGCCTTGAATGAGCTCATGGAAAGTTCCCTCTGAAATGTCCTGGACATGAGCTGGAGCTCTGAGTAGCCCTGGCCAACACAGCACCCTCTGCACACAACAGGACCTGCCCTGGCAGGAGTCACTCCTTGCACCTGCAGCTCACCTCCCCCGTCCACAGGGAGCTGCCAGGCAGGCTGAGAGCTGCCCCTGGCAGGTGGCACATCCCCTGGGCTGGCCAAGAGCCCTGAGGGCTGCAGGAGCTGCTCTGCAGGACAGCCCTGGGCAGCCCTGGCTGCAGCCCTAGCTTCAGCCCCTGCTGCCATACCTGGCAGCAGGAGCTGTCCTGCCCTGTTCCTCTGATGGTGTCCAGGGCAGCCCTGCTCTGCAGCACATCCTCTTCCTCCTGTGCCTCAGAGAAACTGGGAGAGTCCTCTTGACACATCCCCCAGGCTGTGGGCTGTGCTGGCTCCAGGGGATCCCTCCAGGAGCACAGGGGACATTGGCCTGCACCCACAGACTCACCATGTCCAGGGCGGTGAAGATGTTTCCCCAAGTGAAAGCTCAGCTCAAAGTCTTTCCAGTCTTGATTGCCTTCAGCCTGTCTGTGTCTGGCTCCTATCCCCTCAGTGCCCTCAGCCCTGCTGGGGTGGGAGAGGAGCTGCTCCTCAGCAGAAATGTCATTTTGAAGCTCTTCTTGGTTGCCAGAATCTCCCTCTGTGCCAAGAGTCGCTCCCAGCTCAGATAAAGCACCACGACTTTAATGACCCTCTCAGGGCATAGGTGCTGTTTTCATTAGATTAAGTCCCTCAGCATGTTAAAAATACTTCTCAAGACTTCAAAGTTAAATTGAAACACCAAATTTTCCTGAAGTTTTAATGGATTCCACTGAGGTATATGACTGTGAAAGTTGATCAAACTTTCCTCTTTTTCAGTGCCCCCATACCCTACTAACTCCTTCCAGTGTGTCAAAACACAGCCTAAAGGACTAGCCTTAGAAATCTCCTTGCTTTGATTAGCACTGATTACGTCCTCCTTCTTGTCTTACCCTGTTTCCACCCAAATCTGTCTCCACACAGCCTCTCAGTCCTTTACCAATCTTCATTCCACAAGCACACCCAAGTTGCAAGTATTGGATGTGATTTTCCCCACACAAACTTTAGGATCTTAGATTCAAAATCAGTTTGGTTAGGATGCCTCGATCTACACTGAGGGCATAGACCTTGTTCTCTCTCAGAGGAACAATAACAATGTTTTCACTCCTACACTGTAACAGTAACCACGCAGAGTGCCAACCTCTAGAAGTCCCAACAGCTGCATAACACTCACAAAAGCAAGCTATTCCTCTTCTCTTTTGAACATCCAGACTCTCTTGTGAAGGCTCTTCCCAGTCCAAAGCTACCAACCTCCCTGCTGAAGTTCTATATGTTCCTTCCAGACAAATGTGATCATTTCCTCTTTCTATCCAATAGTTCACTGGCTTCACAAATTCCCAAGGATCCAGTCCAAACCACTGAGGGAGGGGGATCCCTTCTATTCTTCTAGCCACGATTTAAAAAATGCTCAAACTACCACACTATAACTCTGAGAGTCCACAAATACGGCCCCTTTATATCTTGAATTCCCAAGGGTCGGGGACACACCACTGCAGGAAGGAAATCCTTTAATTTTTCTTGCCAGGCTTATACTGTCCTTTGACCCTACAGTCCAGTTCCCCTTTGTATTCAAAAACTCTCCTGGCTCAAGCTGAAACCACCTAGAAAGAGCCTGCCTAGATGGCCGGGCTCCTTCAGCTTAGGCTCGAGCTTCAACAGCCAATTCTATCAGCAAACTACAACACAGCAGCCAACAACACAGCACTGAAGGAAACACAGGGCAAAATTACCAGTTTGCTGTAATTACAACTTTTGTCACAAGATGGCAATCTTACTCTAAAAGTGCGCAGTGACCAGCGGTAGCAGGGGACTGGTTAAGCCTGAACACCAAGTGTTACAGGAAATGTTGTCCCCCATTAACAGGAACTCTTCACACCCAACCCGAATCCAACAGTCAAAATCAACTGCGCAGAAGGGTATCTCTTTATTAAGGGATAAAGTATTCATCTCTTTTCAACACAACACCCAGCATGCAGCAATTTTAAATGGCCTTCCCAATCACTTCACCCTTCTCCGGCTGTTTCAGTCACCCGAAAATGAAAACTCGGATCCAAGCTCCCACTTGTCTCGTACTAAGTACGTCTCACCAATCTCAGACACAGTCACTCACACAGTCAGGACACAGTCAAAATAACAATAATTAAAATAGCAGCAACAAAAATAGCAGCAATAAACAAGGATTTGTTCAGTTCGTCCCCAGAACTGCTAGCGGGACTCATCACACAACAAACCCTTTCGCTGGCCACTACACCCTCCTGATGCTTGCAAGCAAAACTGCACAGGCTTGTGCTGAGCACAGAACGTCCTCAGTGACTTATCAGCAGCCTTTTAGCCACACATACATCTTACAGGCTACCCCACACAATTTTAAACACAGCATTTTGTCTGCAGTCCAACAACAGGTCTTGTCTGAGCAGCTAGGGAGCGGAGGTCCCTCCAGGAAGGTCCTGGTGGTGGCACCAGAGACATTCACAGTCCAGACTGTTCTTGCAGCCAAACACAGGAGTCCTGCTGTGGTCACCAAAGTGATGTAGAAACAAAGACTCTAACCAGTTAAAGTTAGAAAGTGCCATGTTTATTGTGACCCTGGGCACATCTGTGAGATATCTCCCACCGGGGTGTACGAAGTACACAGGGCTCTTGCCTTCTTTTATGCACAAAAGTCTTACATATACATATAATTACTTAATACACCTATACATATGAATTACCTAACCTTGCCTGGCCTCGCTTCTTGTTAAAATTAGCTCCTTTTATGCTTGCTCAGTTCCTTCCTTCACATGGGTCAGTGGGTGTTTGAAATGGGTCAGTGGTCTCCTAGTGATGAAGTCAGGGAATCTTCCTTGTCTTCAACTTTTCACTTTTGTCTTGTTGCTAGGCTCTCAAGCCCCTTGGCCACAGTTCAAGCTCCCCAGCCTGGTTCTGGCTGGTTTCGGGGCCCAGGTGCAGTTACGGTTTCTTCATTTTAACAATATCCCAACCACCCGTCCTGACAAAACAAAGCCAAGCAAGTGATTTATTGTCTTAGCTCTACTGGCTCAGCCACTTTCTATATTGCTTCTACTCTAATCATTATATGTATAACTTTTATCCTTCAGCTAAGCTCTTAAACCTTTGATTTTTGCTTCAGAGCCTAGAGTGGAAGAGCTGAGATTTGCACAAGGCTGCTCTGAGTCCCAGGTTGGATAAGGGAAATTGTGAGGTGGGGGTAGGGACAGAGTCTCACTGGTTGTTAGCCATTAAGGGTCTTGATTTTCATAACTGTTCAGACTGCATTAGGAGGTGCTTGGGATCATTGTCAGCTGGAGATTGCTTATATCAGTGCATAAACAGGAAAAGAATAAATAGGAAACAAATTTCTTCTCTCTCATTGTTTTTAAATGCAATATGTTAGAAATTGAGTGAAAGCATAGACAAGCCCTGCCTTATGCCCAGGTTTCTGGCAGTAGCTCTGTTTCAAGTGACCAGTACACCAAATTGCTCTTTCTCCCAACTTCTTTAAAATGGATGATTTGGTAAAGTATAAAATGAATTACTTACTAAATGGACTCAAGATTACCAGAGAAGAGAGCCCTACCCGTTTGCAGGGACTATGGAGAAGACTTGCTTTGTAAAAGTTTTGTGTAACTTTTATAGTTTGTAAAGTGAAGTGTGTGTCACTCAGAAATTCAAGGCTCATCTCCCTTTAGTCTGCTCTCAAGGAAAGATGTTCATGGTCAGGTCAGCTGAGAATTCCACCTCCCTGGCACCAGAGAGAACTCAGGACAGGAGAGATGTCCAGCCTGGGTTATCTCAGCAATTCCGGAGAGGGGAAGATGCCCTGAGTTATGGCCCCAGCTGATGGACAGAACAGATGAGCTCTGCTGTGCCATAGGGGAAGTCCTGCTGCAGGAACTTTATGGAACCAAGGGTGCATTGTGACATTCTGATACCTCATAGAACCAAGGAGACCTTGGTGACACCAATGAACCTCATGGTACCAAGGGTGAGTGGTGACATTGTGATGCCTCCTGGAACCAGGAGACCATGGTGACACCAATGAACCTCATGGAACCAAGGGTCCATTGTGACATTTTGGAACTACAGAGACCATTGTTGAGTACAGAACCTCATGAACCAAAAGTCCATTGTGACAGATCAAGGCCTCACAGAACCAAAAAGAGCATTGTGACACCGTGGGTCCCAATGGACCCAAATCTCCATTGTGACAATCTGGAACCTCATGGAACCAAGGGGCCTTTGTGACACTGCAAGGCCTCAGGGAACCAAGGACTCCAAAGGGCTCAAACATTCCTTGAAGGATTCTGCCTTTTGAAAGGAGAACCTGCTTGGTGGCACCTTAGGCTTGGCACACACATGAGGACTGTGTCTGTTTGCAGTGGGGAAACTTAGGAGTTTTAGATTGCTTCAAAAAACCCAGGAAAACACGTTTGTCTGAGTGCAGCCAGATCTGCAAGCAAACCAGGTCCCAGTTGAGTCAGGACAGACAGGACGGGGTTGGGGAATGTGGAGTAAGGTTGTCCACACTGCATCAGACCTCAAGGCACAGCTTCTCTGAGCAGACCAGACCTCCTGAGGAGAGACTCTGGATCAATATCGATCACAGAACGCTGATATCACATCAGCTCTAAAGAGAACAGCAATAAAATATACTCTTTAAAGTAATAATAAATATTTCTAAGAAGCTCTTTGAATTATTTCTCCATAACTGGAGTTGAAAACAGTTGTAATGGACTGCACTGGACCATAGGGAAATCTAGGCAATGCCATGATTTGTCAGGACTTGCTTGATCCCAGTGAGCCCTGGTGTGCATTTGGTTCTACCAAGGAGATCCAGATAATATTTTGGAAATATTGTTTGTCTCCCTGCTGTGCTGCTCTTGCAAGTACCTGCCTCTGTGCCAGGAGCAAGGCCCAGCTCAGCAGCACAGACACAGCACAAGGACTTCAATGAACCTCTTGGGGGTTGGGGCTGAGTCCCTGAACATCAGTCCCTGAGAGGGAGTTGAAGAAACCTCTCAAGAATTCAAAGTCAGATTCAAACTCCAAAGTTTCTCCTACTTCTAGGGAGTCCCACTGATAAACATGAAAGAGAAAGTTTCCCAAGGGTTGAATTAGAGGAGAAATTGATCACAATCCTGTCAGGTTGGAAAAAATAAGGTAAAGGAAGAAAAGAAACCTCCCAAGAATTCAAAGTCAGATTTAAAGTCCACAGTTTCCTGAAGTTCTAATGAGTCCCACTGAGGGACATGGGGACATGACTGAGAAAATGTCGTCCAGGGCGGGTTCATTGTTTTATGCTATATTTTTAAAGGTTAGGTTATTGTTTTTAAGTTACGATTTTGTGGAGATTTTTTCTTTTTCTGAATGAAGCAGAGAGATGGGACTTCTGAGTTGCTTTAGAAAGTCTGGTTTTCTATACAGGCAGAAAGGGTAGATTTGTCATATGATCACATATGTCAGATGGTCACAGCATGGCTTAGAAGTCACAAGACTTATGGCTACAAGGTCTTTTAAGGATTTATTAACCAATTAAACACTGTCAACAGGTATTGAGTTTTCCAATTCAATGTTAAATTATTTTGTCTTATTGACTCATACTACAGTGTGAACTTTTGTGGCCAACTATATCAGGACACACAAACTTACATAGCTGCACTCTAAAACTTCTTCTTACCTTTTAAACTGCCTTTAATTTATCTATATCTCAAATTCTAAAGCCAAACCTATTTCTACTTCACTGTGTTTAATTTTAAGCTTTGGCTTAGAGGCCCAGTGTTCTGAGAATGCCTTGCATTTTGAATTCCAACACCCAGGTTCCAGTTAGATCTGAACACTGGAGGCACAGATGACGGGGAGGGGTCAAACAAGGGAAAGGTGTCTCTGATGCTGAGCAAACCTGGATGTGTTTCAGGAATGCAAAGGGCCAAGGCCTGAGCCCCAGCCCCTGCGAAGGCACATCCTGTCCCTCCCTCATTGCTCAAGGCTCTTCCTGGGGCACTGGGCTCTGGGGATGTGCAATGCCAAGGGCAGGACCATGGGGCAGCCCCTGCCAGGCTGCTGAGCAGGGACAAGGAGGCAATGAGGCCCCAGCACAGCAAGGCTCACTTGGCCCCTGCTGGCCAAGGGCCCAGGGCCAGCAGCCATGGCCCAAGTGCTGCAGGAGTTGGCTCTGGCAGGGCCTTTCAGCTGCTGCCCATCCCTGTGCCCTCTGCAGCCCAGGCTGTCCTACAGTGTCCATGCCCTGTGCCTCTGTCCCTGCAGGCTGTCGTCATCCCCCGGCTGCCCCACCTTGCTGGCCCCTTCCTTTGCTGACAGCTCTGCGTCCTGCCTGCCTCTGCCTGGCCACACAAAGCCTTGGAAAACTTTTTTTCTCTTGATGTTTTCTACTACTTCACAAGGATCCACGAGCTCTGAAACCACCCTTCAATCCCCCCCAAGGCTCTCCTCTGCTGTCTTCAGTCTCTACTCCACTGAGCACAGAGCTCCTTTGTCCCTGTGCAGTATTCATGTGCTTGAGTTCTCCAAACACCACCTTGGGAGACCTTTGGGCCGTCTCCAGTGTGTTGGCAAATGAAAACTTCAGCTCGTAGTCTAAAAAAATCACCAGAGAAAAAAGACCAGCCAGACCTCTCTGTTCTGACTACTTCTGTGTGGGAGCAATCTGTGGCTAGATAGAATTTGGGAGGCTAAATCCAAATTTCGGCCCTGGCTCACAGAAGAGAAGGGCAGTCAGTTCTCCTCCATAGGAAGGAAGAGAGCTGCAGTGTTTGTTGGTAGATGACAGACAGCCTGCAGGAGGCCATCTGTCCTGGCAGATTTTCACTGGGAGAACCTTTGTATATGGGGGAACTTTTCAGAGGCAGTATCATTTAGCCATGGGCACTAGGAAAGATGGACAGTTCTTTTCCCTAGGAAGTAAAGCACAGAGCCCCAAGGAAAAGAAATCAACAATTATACAGACTCAAGGTATGCATTTGGAGTGGTTCATGCACACGGAGCTATTTGGAAAGAAAGAGGACTGCTGAACTCACAAGGGAAAAATACTAAACATGCACAAAAAATACTAAAACTATTAGATGCAGTTCAGTTACCTGAAAAGGTAGCTATTATGCACATCAAGGCACACCAAAACGTGAGCTCAGAATTGGAAGAAGGAAATATGCTGGTGGACAGAGAGGCAAAAGACGCAGCCAAAGGTGAGGTACCCAATGAAATAGTCGAGGCAGCATTAATTCTAGATGGAAAGATCTCTATTGAAGGTAAGCCAGTATATAACAAAAAGCATAAAACACTTATTAAGGAAGAAGAAGCAATTTATAACCAGGAAGGGTGGGCTGTAGCCAAAGAAGGAAAAGCTGTAGTACCTTCTTACTTGTTGTGGTCACTAGTGCTAAAAGAACATGAGAAAACATTGGGGAATAGATGTCCTATACAATTATTTAAAGGATAGAATTCTGGCTAGAAAATTACAAGGCACAGTAACACAAGTAACTCGTCAGTGTGGTCTTTGCCTCTGAACTAATCCTAAAAACTTTCCAAAGCCTGAAGTTGGATAAATTGGGAAAGGTTGTGGACCTGGGCAGCAATGGCAGATTGATCATACGGAATTGCGCAGGAAAGGGGGGTATGGTTACCTATTAGTGTTAACAGATACCTTTTCAGGATGGGCAGAAGCCTTCCCTAGCCAGACAGCTAAGGCACGAGAGGTAACCAAGGCATTGTTACAAGAAATAATACCACGTTTTGGAGTCCCAGAGAGAAATTGGAAAATATGTGGCTGGGGCCGAAAGCAGAGAATTAGATGGGCCAGTACATGATGTACAACCTGGGGATTATGTATATATTAAGCCTTTTGCAGAGAAGACTTTGGAACCACAGTGGGAAGGATCATTGCAGGTACTCCTCACCACCTTCACAGCAGTCAAGATCAAAGAACAGAAGGCTTGGATCCATCACTCCCGAGTGAAAAATGCTCCTGAAGAAATTTGGAAAATTGCACCAGGCAATGGAGACCTGAAGCGGAAATTCACCAAGAACAGCGAGTAATGAACTTACAGCTATCATGGACATAATGTGACCCTTGTGGTCATTGCCATGACTATAATAAGAGTCAAAGCAACACCACACCAGTACAATGTAACCAGGATTTATCAATGCCAAGGGAAAGCTTACGGTCCCTACTCTTGTAGGGCTTTGAGCAAAATGTTAAGGGTCACGAATGCAAGTATGTGGGAAGAAAGGAATGCTGGGGATGTGAATATGCATTCGTACAAGATGGGTTCCATGAAGCTCACAATCCACCCATGGAACTCATCCAAGTTGTTCCTGTATGCTGTGACAAATGCTTGACCACGTGTCCTGAATTTAGACTTAAAATTGAAGGATGTGCAGCAAAAGGGTTTGATCTTGATTTTGCATTGAGTTTCACAAAATCGAAGGCAAATCAACCCCACCAGTGTCAGAGAGGGCTGTAACGATCCAGACTCCAATTATTTCAAAGAAAAAGGAACAACCTATAATTCCCACAATTACTAAAATTGGATCATATGCTATTAAGAAAACAGGAATTCAGAGACTGCTAACTAACCCAGAATGGTCTCTGAAGCGAGTAGAAATGGGAATGCAGGTAAATGCTTCTGCCATTTGGCCAGAATGTGCCCCATTTCTCAAATCTCCTTTTATGGAATGCACTACTTGGCTTCAAAACCGTATGCCCTCTAGTTTTAAGAAAAAGAGAGACCTCACTAGGATATTAGCAACAGGATTGGGAGTTTTAAACACAATGGATTTGGAGGTGTTAATGAACAAACTGACTATGATGGGAAGTGATTTAGTTAAATTAAGGCAGCCTTTGCAATCTTCTTTATTAGCACTAGGGAACAATCACTGGAAACAGACCAAAATATGACCAAAATGGGAAAATATGGAAGAGCAAGATCATGAGGTAATAATTAAAGCCCAAGGCACAGCTAGTGCGAACATTTCTCTGGCTCTTGGATGCACCCAAGCACAAATGTGGATGCAGTCAGTGGCTGCCGCACTCATCAGGGAAGGTGAAGAAGGGATATTCCTTGCTGAAATTTGCAAAATTGTTTGTGACAATGCCTCTGAAATGGAAAGAGAGCTTCAACCTTGGTGGGTTTTGGTTAATTTTACGTATGACCCTGAGACAAATACAGTGACAGCTTTTGTTTTAACTATACATAGTGCATCTGTGAGCTTAATACATCCTATAGTTGCTCTAGGACTAAATCATGAAGGGACTGTATTGTATCCTTCTGAACATAGAATGTGGGCACGAGAAGTTGAAGGAAAATGGCAGACCGTTAACCTAGAGCCCTGTTCTATGAGAAAACAATTGGGATATATATGTGAAGGAACTTTAGAAGATGACAAAGACACAGACCAAAGCATTTGCCACTTTGAAATGCATCTAACCAACCAGACAACTTCACTTGTGTATAAAGGGCAAGGTTGTGTCTGTCTCAGAACAGCATGTCTCACCATAACAAAAGACAATCAAATCGTGGATGAGAGTCAATTCAATTTATGTGTTTGCAATTTTGCTAAAAGCAAAGGATGCGACTTTTCCTATCAGGCACCTGCAATATCACATCAGTACATAAAGGCAAACCTGGTTACTGTGCAATAAATATTTCCTGCGCCTCTAGGAATGAATTTAACCCTAGTTGCCCAGCTACTGAACCATCAGGAATTAAGAAAAATTATAAAAGAGATCCAAGATGCAGGGAAAAGGACTTTGATCACGATACACCATGACACGGAGATCATAAAAGGGGTTTTTAAAAGATTTGAAGAACATCTGTCTCATCATTGGTGGGATGTGCTATTTGGGTGGTCACCAACCGCAACTGGTTTGCTTAACGCCTTAGTTCACCCAATCGCTGTGCTGCTTATTTTAGTTGGTATAAGTTTGATTTTGTCTATTGCTGTACTTGTTTGGAATTGGAGGATACTACGACAAGTGGCAGACAGCATCGCTATCAAAGGCGTATGGCTTAGTCTTAAGAAATCGCTGCCATGCATCTTGGATAGATGAAAAAAAAATCCCCATATTGAGTAAAAGAATTTACTCATTTCAAAGGAGAAGTGGGGAATAAAACACTAATCTTAGAAAATTAGAATTTTAGTTACCTTGTTGAAAATAATTATAAGTTAGAAGTTAGAAGGGAGCAGTTATCTGAAACTTAAATAATTGATTGTCTGTCATTTCATGTTTGCTCAGCTGCACTTACAATGGAAAAAGACAAAACTAGTGAGCAGACCTGAACGAACACAGACAATGCAACCAGAAACCCATTCTTTGAGAAATTGGACTATCCAGAGAAATCATTTGTATTGTCATTGACAGAAAAGATCAAGAGTTTAGGGTGAGGAAGACTTGCTTTACTTCCTCCTCTTAAGACCCCTCCCCATGAAAATGACCCTAGACTTAATCTAAGAAGTCAATCACACATGTTTAATAGCTATTCAAGCTAATTACCATGGGAAGCAGGAGATGGGAGGGGCTGTTATTATGAATATGTATTTCTTTGAATCCTTTGCTAATAAATAGACTTTGTAATCACCTGTGATTTTGCAGTGCCTATCAGAGGATTACCTCACGCTGCTGCCCAGTGCTGAATAAACACACATTTTTGAACTTAAAATTGTTAGAAAATCTTTTGTCCGTCACAGTTGAGTATCGGTATTAGACCAGTACTCATATTTTGGTAAATCTGAACCGTGGAGCATGATGGGTGCTGAAGTCCAGGAAGTGCATCTTGTGGAGAGTTTGGGGTCCAGGAGGGCATTTCAGGGACACTTTTGCCTCTAAACGGTGATTTGAGGTTCTCAAGGGTCAACATACATGGTTCAGGAGAGCTTGGAGGGATCTTGGGGAGCTCTAAGCGGGCTCTTTAAGGCACGGGGCACGGCAGGAATTTTAGGCGACTGACTGGGTTATGAGGTGCTCTGAGCTCGCGGGGGATGGCTGGAGATGAATTGCCAGACGTGGCTGTAACGGGCATCTGTGGGGTTGGGAGCATTCAGGGGATACTTGGACACTTTTGGGGGCTGTCCTGAATGGGCACTGAGAGGGCACATAGGGATCCTAAAGAGTCTGGGGGACACTAACGGGGAAAGTGGGGGGATACCAGGGGTTCTGTGGAGCGCGGGCAATGACGGGCATTGTAGTCCGGCTCCAATGGGGCTCCATCAGGCCGCAGGGCATGATGGGAGTTAGAGGCAGAAAGAAAGGAAAGATGGCGCTGACTCCAAGCACCACCCCCAAAGCACCGATCATTGGCACTGAACTTCCTTGTTGGCACCTTGGTCTGGCATACAACTAAGGGACGTGTCTGTTTTCAGTGGGGAAAATTATATGTTTTAGATTGTTTTAAGAAAAAAAAGGAAAAGTTCTATTTCCCTTAGTACAGGTAGCTCTCCAAGCAAAGCAGATCCCAGGTGAATGAGAACAGACAGGATAGGGTTGGGGAATGTGGAGCAAGGTTGTCCACACTGGGTGAGAGCTCAAGGCACAGCTTCTCTGAGCAGGCCAGACCTCCTGAGGAGAGACTCTAGATCAATATCAATCAGAGAATGCTGAAATCACATCTGCTCTAAAAACAGCAGTATAAAATACAACCTTCAAAATTAGGATGTGTATTTCTCAGAAGCTCTTTGAAGTATTTCTCTATAATTGGAGTTGAAACCATTCCTGAAGAACTGCAGCATACCAGAGGGAAATCACGGCAAAGCCAGGGTTTTTTAGGAAACCTCTCAAGAACAGAATCATAATCAAACTCCAAAGTTTCTGATAATATTCATGGGTCCCACTGAGGGACACAACTGAGAAAGTGTCCCCAGGTTCAGTTAGCGCAGGAAATTGGAGGCGCAGATGAGGGGTGGGACAAAGAGAAGCCAAGTCTTGGTTCCCAGGGCACAGCAGGCTCTGTGCCACCAAGGGCTGGGAGAAGACACCTTGTCCTGAGCCACTGGGGCCTCCTGGCACAGCCCCAGCAAGGCTGGGCACTGTCACCCCTTGTCCTGCCCTCAGCATGCCCCCCACATCCCAGTGACCTCAGGGATCTGCTGGGACCAGTCCCTGGGGAGCCTTGGTCAGGAATGGCCCTGGGGGCTCCTTCATGCTCCCAGGGATTCCAGGTGTTTTTGAGGTCTTTGAGTTTTGCTTTTTCCTTGGAGTCTCGGAGAGCTTTGTGCATCAGTGCCTCCCATTCTCTCCTGCAAGGAGTCCAGGAGGAGCCTGTGTTGGTGATGAACCTCAGTGGGACTAAAATTGAAACTGTAGGAAAAAAAGAAACTCCCCAACAATATCTTCTCATTGTTAGAGTATCTAGGCATTACTTTCCTCTGGCCAGGATGTTTTTGTGGCCAGAATGTGCAATAGAAATCATTGCACCCACACATGCCTGGTTTGTGCAGTGAAAATCATTCCATCACACATGGTTCTTTACTAGGCTTTTCACATATTTATACAGAAAAACCCAAAGAAATTCACATTCATTTACCTTAGATTACACAATTCTTAGTGTTCAGTTTCCTATTGGTGATTGATTTTTTTTGCCTCTGAAGAGAATTACGTCCTCATTCTTTGATTGTCTTTACCAATCCTTTCCCAGACCAGGTGCCTCCAACCACACTGGGCGTGATGTTTGTTAATATCAATTTACCTCTTGTGGATCTTCTGGTTACTCCCAGTCTGTAGATATTAAACTCATCAGGTCTCACCCAACCTCGGTGAACAGAGTCTTTTGGAGGGAAACTTCAATTCCCCTCCTTCTGGGTAAAGAAAAACAAACCCCTGACTGAAGTTACATCAAAAAAATTGAAATTTCTAACATTTGCAACAATTCTGTTTCGTTCTGTATCACAATGCTCACCTTGGCTCCATGCTGCCACACAATGTCACATCAGTCCCTGTGACAAAGCCCTGCAGTGTCACAATTACCGTTTTGTTCCATGGGGTCCCACAGTGTCACAACTGTCCCTTCATTCCATGAAGCCCTGCAGTGTCACAAAGGTCTCTTTAATTCCATGAGACCCCACGGTGTGACAACAGCCCATCGGTTCCATGTGTCCCACACTGTTACATGAATCCTTAGTTCCATGGGGTCCTGTAGTGCCACAATGGACTCCTTGGTTTCATGGTGACACAGTAGCCACAATTTCCATGGTACCACAACTGCCCTTTGGTCCCACAAGGCCCCACAGTGTCACAATGGCTCCTTGCTGCCGTGACACTGTGTAGTGTCACAATGGTCTCCATGATTCCATACTGCCCTGCAGTGTCACAATGGACCATTGGTCACTGAGAGCTCACAGTGTCACCATGGCCCCTTGGTTCCATGGACCCCACTGTGTCACTGTGGTTACCTTGGTCCACAAGGCTCTGAAGTGTCACAATGGCCCTTTGGTTCCATGAGGTTTGGTCGAGTCACAATTCACTCCTTGGTTCCACAAGGCCCTGCTGTGTCACAGTGCCCATGGTTCCATGAGTTTCCATAGTGTCACCATGGTGTCGTTGGATCTGCAGGATCACAATGGTCTCCTCGGTACCATCCTGCCCCAATGTCTCAATGGCTTTTTGGTTCCATGAGTTTCCACAGTGCCACAAGTGTCTTCCTGGTGCCATGACAATAAAAAAATTCCGCATAAACATTGAGCAACACCTGTTTAACACACCTGGGAACATCTGTCTGCATTCAAATCAGGAGTTAAAGATGAGAGAATGGCACCAGCAGCTTCCATCTGCAACAGAGACCCAGGGAAAGGACAGGGACAGAGAATTCAGCTGAAAGACTCAGAGAATTAACAGAATCAAACAATCACTAGGTTGGAAGATCAAGTCCAACCCCTGCCTAACACTTTCATATGGCACCGAGTGCCATATCCAGTCTCTTTTTTTAAAACACATCCAGGGATGGTGTCTTCACCAACTCTAAGGCAGACTATTCCAGTACCTTATCATCCATTCTGTAAAAAACTTTTTCCTAATAACCAACCTATATTTTCCTTGGCACAGCTAATGACTGAGTTCTCTCAATCTGTCAATTGTTGCCTGGTGAAAGAGACCAACCCCCACCTGACCACAATCACCTTTCAGGAAGTTGTAGAGAGTGATGAGGTCACTCCCAAGTCTATTTTCTCCAGGATAAACAGCTCCAGCTCAGCCACTCTTCACCAGACCCCTCACCACCCTTGTTGCCCTTCTCTGGTCATGCTCCAGCCCCTCCATGTCCTTCCTAAATTGGGGGGCCCAAAACTGGACAAAGCACTCGAGGTGCTGCCTCACCAGTGTCAAGCACTGCCCTGCTCCTGCTGGCCACACCACTCCTGACCTAGGCCAGGAGCCATTGACCTTCTTGGCCACCTGGGCACACTGCTGGCTCATGTCCAGCCTGCTGTCCATCAGTGCCCCCAGCTCCCTTTCTGCCTGGCTGCTGTCCAGCCACTCTGTCCCCAGCCTGGAGTGCTGCAGGGGTTGTTGTGGCCAAAGTGCAGGACCCAGCACTTGGTCTTGTTAAAGCTCAATTTGCTGGATTTGGGCCATGGATCCAGCCTGTCCAGGTCCCTCTGCAGAGCCCTTCTACCCTCCAGCAGATCCACACTCACACCCAGCTTGGTGTCATCTGCACAATTGCTGATGGTGCACTCAATGCCCTCATCCAGATCATCAATGCAGACATTGAAATCCACACTGGCTGGCTCTGATCCCTCACCCATCCTGTAGGTGCCCTGTGATGGCACTCAAGGTGATCTGTTCCATCACCTTGCTGGGGACCCAGGTCAGGCTGGCAGCCTGGAGTTCCCCAGATCCTCCTTCCAGCCCTTCTTGGGGATGGGCTCACATTGGCACGTCCAGTCCTCTGGGACCTCCCTGGTGAGCCAGGACTGATGGCAAATGATGGAGAGCAGTTTGGGGAGCTCATCCAGCAGCTCTCTCATCCCCCGAGGATGGATCCCATCTGATCCCAGAAACAGCTGTGAGTATCTGAGTAGCTCAGCAGGTCCCCAGCTGCCTCCTCCTGGATTACAGGGGTCTGTTCTGCTCCCTGTCTCCATCTAACAGCTCAGGAGGACACGTCAGTACGATAACCTGTCTTATTGATGAAAACTGAGGCAACAAAAGTGTTAAGTACCTCAGCTTTTCCTCATCTTTGGTAACCATACACCCTGCAATAAGGATAATAAGGATTTTTTTCTTATTCCTCCTTTTGCCATTAATGTATTGAGAAAATAATTTTTATTATCCTTCACAGAAGTGGCCAGGTCCTAATTGAGATTTTGCCTCTCTAATTTTCTTTCTGCATGACTTAGAGACATTCTTAAACATTTCCTGAGTTGCCTGCCCCTCTGTCCAAAGGTGATGCACCCTCATTTTTCCCCTGATTTTCCACAAAATCTCCAAGCCCATCCAGGCTAGCTTTTTGCCATTCAGTTTTCCTCAGCTTTCCATGCACAGGATAGGCTGCTCGTTCACCTAAAAGATTTTTTTCTTGACGCGTTTTCATTTTTCCTGAACCCTCTTGTTATTAAAGGCTATGTCTGAAGGCACACTCCAAATCTGCATCCTAAAGAGGCCAAAGTCCGCTCTCTCTAAGTCCACTGTAGATGTTTTGTTGATGCCCCTCCTTCTTTCAAAAAATATTTAAAAACCCAATAATTTCATGGTCACTGTACCCCAGGCAGCCTCTGACCACCACATCTCCCACCAACCCTTCTCTGTTTGTGAACAGCAGGAGACAGAGTTTTCCTTGGGAGTGGGAAGAGAAGGAAACCTCCCCAAGGTGCAGCTTGGAAGGTTCAGCCTGGAGGTGAGGAAACAGAAAAGTCCCTCCCAGGGCAGAATGTTGGTGGCCGAGGTGTCCCAGTGTGAGACTGGGCCATGCCATGACTCTGTGTGCCAGGAGCCAGCAGCGCTGGGTGCAGGGAGCCCAGGGAGGGCACAGCAATGCTGGGCTGAGAAATGCTGGGGGGACAGCGAGATGGGCGTGTGCAGCCGGCCAGGGCAGAGGAGCAGCACGCACAGGGGCACAGCCTGCAGGAGAGATGGCCAAGGGCTGGGCAGGGCTGGCAGGGCCAGAGGCACCCAGGCCTTTGTGCTCTGGGCTGGGCAGGGCCTCTGCAGGCCCCACAGAAGGAACTTTCCTTGCAGGGGCTGCACTTTGCTTCTGCCTCGGCCCTCCCTGAGCAGGCTGGCAGGGCTTGCAGGTTGATGCCATTTGTCCTTGCTGCCCCTCATATCCCACTGCACCAGGAACAGCCCCCAGCCACTCAGGAGGGACAGGCCTGGGCTCAGGCCTTGGCTTTTCTGCTGCCTCCAACCAGCCCAGGCCTTGCTCAGCATTGCAGTTACTGCTCACAGCCTTGGGCTCCTGCAGTCCTGGCCTCAAGGATCTGCTCTCACCAGTGCCTGGGGAGCCTTTGGCAGTCCCTGCTCTCAGTGGGGCCAGTGATGCTCCAAGGGACTTGGAGTTTTGCTTCTGCCTCCTTGAGCAGCTTCTTCAACCTCCTCTCAGGTCCTGAGGGTCCTGGACTCAGCCCCAAATCCACCGTAGGGATCATTAAAATACAGAAAGCTCTCAGGAGGTCCTTGTCTTCTTCCAATTGTCTTCAGGCCTCCAGGGCTTGTGCACCTCACTGGAGTCAGTCTGGAGTTCTGTTAAGGAAGAAGATTTCAAAGTTCACCTCATGACTTCTTTTATTCAAGGGCTTATTTTTTAAATTTCCAGTTAAGAGAAGAGTTGATAGAAGCATTCCCCAAGTGATGTTGATGCTCAATGTCTCTTTAAGTGGTCTGGGCACAGAGAAGGATCAGCCCCTTGAAGGCTGGCCCTATTTGGACAACC
>JAREIS010001268.1:0-32573 GCA_030060385.1 Muscicapa striata striata
GAGAAGGGAAAAGAGTTCCAAGACACGCTCTGATTAAGGAAAGGGAATTAGAGCAAGACTTACACTCTGCCTGAGGAGTGCACAGAAGCCCCACTGGTGGCCAAGTGCCGTGGCCCATGCCAAGTGTCCCTGAGCACAGAAACAGCCCCAGCACAGCTCAGCACGGGGGGACCCCTCACCCTGGGCTCAGGGGCTCTCCAGCCCCCGTCTGGAAAAGGCTGAGAAGGAAATCCAGGAGTTCGAACCTAATTAACATCGGTTAGCCAAATCCTAAGGAAAGATCTTCCCCCCACCTCTCCCGGCTTCTCAAGCTTAATTTTATCCCATATTCCCTCCCCCCTCCCCACCCAGAGGCACAGGGGATGGGTGTCACAGTCAGGTCATGTCACAGCCGCCCCCCTCAGGGACAGGAATCCTTGTCCTGATCCAGTCCGGGGTCCCTCCCACGGGACACAGCCCCTCAGGAACAGGCTGTTCCTGCGGGGATCCCCCACGGCCTCACAAGTCCCGCCAGGAGCCACTTCCATGGCCCTGCAGGGGCTTCCACGGGATCGGGGCCTCTCTCAGGCACCCCCTGCTCCAGCCCGGACACCTGAGATGACTCAGGTGGGTTCCTGCTCCATCCCGGCCTCAGCCCCAGCTCCCAGCGCCATCAGCTCCCGCTCACCCCGAGCTCCCGGCGGTTCAGGGCAGCAGCGGCTCTTTCGGCCTCAGCCCGGGCCGGGCTCAGCGCCGCGGCCGCTCCGCAGGCGAGGTTTCCAAATAATGGCGAAACCCGGGGAGAGGGCGGGGTCGTGTGCACCGCCCGCCCCTCGCTGCCATTGGCTGATTCTGCCGTCACTCCTCAGTTTCGCGCGCTGATTGGGCAGAGCGGGGACAATCCCGGCCCCGGGGCCAAAGGCGCCATTTTCGCCTCGGCTCGGACTCCCCTCCCATGCCTCGAGCTCCGCCATTTCTCGCAAACCTCGCCTGAGGAGCGGCTCCCGCGCTGGGCCCGGCCCGGGCATCGGGCCAAGGAGCCGCGGCTGCCCTGAACCGGCGGGAGCTCGGGGTGAGCGGGAGCTGAGGGCGGTGGGAGCTGGGGGTGAGTCCGGGATGCAGCCGGGACCCACCTGGAGCCCGGCAGGAGCCCGAGTGGGGCAAGGGATGTTTGAGAGAGGGGCCGGGGCTATGCGGGAAAATTCACGTTTTCAGGGGTTTGTGTGCACAGAGAAGACAGAGGCGTCCTGTAAAAGTGACTTTATTGGTGAACAATGGGAGAGGCTGCGGGCATTTGCCATGCGGTCTCTAAAACGCAGCCTCTTTTTTTGTATCCTCATTTTCCCGGCTTCATCTCTCTCTCCCTTTGGCCACGGGCTGAGGTATTTCGAAGGTTCAGACTTCCCGATCCGTCTGCCGCATTTCCTCCTTAATATGCACCCCTCCTTTAGTATAACATCCGATATTCCCGGCTCTGTTTAGTGTTTCTCCTTCTCGAATAACAGGAATTGAGCAGGATCTTGGCTGAGCAGCTGTCCCTGTAAATTAGTAACATTTTCTGAAACTGAGGAGTTTTCCCATTGTTTCCTCGTGTACAAATTCCTGGCCCTATCTCCAAGCAGATTCACTCATTGACTCTGTTTTTTCTTCCGGGTTCCTCTTTGATTTTGGGATTATTCTCAGTGCCCTCACTGCCTGTCCTTTTGTAGCCGTTTCTGGATCAGGCCTGGCTGCCACCTGCATCCCCTTGCTCACCTGCTGAATGAGCTGCACTCAGCAAGGTGTCGAGCATGGGAAAAAGATGAGAGTTGCTGCAGCACATCAGAGGAGGAACAGAATTCGTTTAACCCATGGTCTGCCAGGAACGCTGAAAACATGTCCCATTGCCATCCTTTCCCTATTTGGACTGGTACATGATCTACTTTCTTACTTCCTTTGTCACCTGTTTCACCACTTTTCAGTTATCTCTTTGGAACCAGCAGTTTGAGTCATTTAATTTTCCATAAACTCCTCCTCCTTCTGTTAGTAGGTAATCTGATCCCATCCCATGGTGAAATGTCTTCTTCTTCATTTCCCTGGGTTGGTCGGCAGGAAGGTCAGGAGCTGGAGGTGGTCAATTGTTATTGCGAGGACTGATAATATATTCTTTAGTACATAATAATAATAGCAGTAATAATAATAAAATAACAACAACTACAACAACAATAGTAATAGTATGGGTATTAATAATAATAGTAATAATGATAATACTATTTAGTTTTTAATCTAAATGTGGTACTCAAAGTATGGGTGAATTTTCTTTCTCCTCATATGAATTCCTTCAGGTTCCCAGGGGCTGGTCCATGGATTTGTAGGGTTTTTTCTGGTTTCTGTTCATCTTTTCCCCATTTTTGAGCACTCCCTCCAGCCACAGCTGCATCAATTGATCACTTTTCTCTAATTAAATCATCAAATATTTGGATTCCCAGCTGATTTCTCTGGACTAGCAATAACACCCCAGTGCTCTAATACACCCTGTATAACAGACAGTGACAGCACATGTTGGAGTGGGGAGAGGGATGATTCCCCCCCACTTTTTAAAGTAAAGTTTTCACAACATTCTCCATTTGCTGTTTTCCTTTGCAACTTAACCAATTTCTGTTGCTGCCAGATATCCTCACTATGGGCTCTTCCTTTAGCTCTGCAAATTCCATCTGTGCAAACAGGCAGAGCTTGGGGTGAGGGACAGAGGGAATCAGCCCAATTCCTCCCCCAGGAAAGGAGACCCTAGTACATTGTCCACACTTTACCCCAGCAGCAGTGTTAATTTGCATTTCTGAATCTCCTCTCCTGCCTGCCTGGAATTAAGCTTCTGTTCAAGAGCAGCCATTGGGTGACTCACATGTGGCAACCCCACAATCTGCTGTTTTGTTTTCTTCTTTTTCTTTTTAAAAAATATTCTGTTAACTGTTCATACATTAAAGCATCACCTTTAAAGCCCTTCTAGTTTTGCAAAATCCATCCTAAAGGTGAACATCGAAAAACCCAAATTTTGCCATCACTAAGAGCCTCACCGAAATATACGCAAAAACTTCCCAGTGCAATCAAGTTATTTCTGCTTCTCCTAGGAGTAAAAATTCATTGTCACATCCTTGGCCCAAACCTAACTGACAAGACAAAATTAGGATTATTCTCCACTAGGTGGCGAATTACCAGAGTAAGGAATTCCAAACAGCAATTCCAAGGGAGATTGAATATCTGCTCTGGTTCTGGCTCTTATTCTTGCCAAAGCCAATGGCAAAAGCCGTACCTGTGGCATCTTGGTTTCTGTCACCAGTTTCCAAAGGAGTTTCTTTATTTCCCCATTCATTCTTCCTGCCTGACCTGAGCTCTGGGGGTGCCAGGGCTTATGGAAGTCCGATTGTATTCCTAAAGCAGCCATAACCCCCTGAAGGATCTTTCCAGTAAAATGAGTTCCCCATCTGAGACTGCTGCTTCCACAATCCCTTATCTTGGAATTATTTGTTTTAGAAATACCTTAATAATCGATCCAGTGATTGCTGAAGAGGTGAGAATTGCTTTTGCCCCCCTGTTAGCTGCCATGCTGTCCCCAGCAGATATTTGAGCCTTCCTGCTCAGGGCATTTCAGTGCCAGGCTCTTCCAAGCACACACAGCTCCGCCTGTTGAGCTGACCATGCGGGCGGTGACCTGCGCTTGCTCTAATTCCCTTTCCTTAATCAGAGCCTGTCTTGGAACTCTTTTCCCTTCTCCTGCCCTTGCAGACCCATCCATGAACACATTTTGTCCCTCAGCCAGGGAATGTCTCATCAGTCTCTCCTCTGCTGGCTCTGGAGCTCTGTCCCTTGAATGCAGCCATGGGTTTGTTGCCAGCCCCTGTGCAGGCTGTTCAAACAGGAGGCTGGGTTCAACCCTTCCCCTGTCCTCAATTCTAAATCCTCCTGTGCCACTGAACAAGTTTCATTTTGTAATCACTGAGCACTGCTCATCCATGTAGAGGCTCTTTTGGTTAGCAAAGCTTTAACTTGGTGCCACATTTGAACAACAGGAGATCCTCCTGCCATCAGTTTTTGGGCCTCAGGTCCCATTAAAGCTGTGGCTGCACAATTCTGCAGGGAGTGAGGCCACTCTGGCCACGGGGTTAAACATTTTAGCTTGAGAATTCCTTTGGCAAAGCCCTGTGTAACATCCGCATCTATAAAAATGAGGTTCACTTTCCTGGTAAATATTTAAAGGTTTAATAAAAGACAGTGGAGACAAACAATAAAGCAAATGTTATAACACCAGGGTGTTGTATTTCTTAGATGCATCGACCGGTTGCATATTCAAAGATCTTCATACATTATTCAAAATCATTCCCCCCAACCTGTAAATCAACATTTTTTCCTTCCCTGGGGGTCTGCTATCCCATATTCCAATAATGTGAAGAATTTCCTTTTTATCTTTTCTACCATTCTCTAAATTAGTTACATGAACGAAAGTTTTTTACATCACCATGTTATAGTCCAAGAAAAACAGAACTTATCACCCTACTATTTTTAAGTGTTGTTAATAGCAAAACAAAGAAAAATATTTTCATACGGCAAGGTTTCCAGTATTATACATATAGCATTCATTTTAATATTTGCCAAAAGCTAATAATATCGTATGAATTATAACACACACATACGATTCAGATTTCTGGAGTCTGGCTGTCTGAAGCCGTGGCTGGGGCACCATTTTTTTCTTTTTATTTAATTTTCAGAAGTTTTGGTGTTTCTTGTGTCCATACCACAATACTGTGGCTATCTGGATTTAAAAAGTCATGCAGTGTTCCGGCTTATTCTAGCCAGAGTCCTCAATCCCAGTCCTGCAATTCTGTATTAATCCTCAGAATTGTCCCAGCTCCATTTTAGTGCTGGGTAATGTTACTTCTGAGATTCCCTGGTCTTTTTCTGGGTCAATACACCACAAACCTTCAGTCAATATATGTCCCAAATATTTAACCTTTTTCTCTTCTATTTACTTTTTTTTTTTTTTTTTTTTCAAATACTCAAAGATGCTTTTTTAGCCTTAATATTCAGCCATTTCACAGAGGATTCTTCTACTTGGCTGAAGTACTTGAGAGGTATAGATGTGCACCTATGGCATCCCCACCTTGATATGCATCTCACTTTTGTACAGCTAACAATATTCATGGCTCTGTCCAGTCTTTGTTCTTCTTCTGAGAGTTCATGAATTTAGCAGGACCTTGGCTGAGCAGCAGTCTGTGTGGTCAGTTAATAACATTTTCTGAACCTGAATGGTTCTGCTGTCACTTCCTTATGTGCACGTCCCTGGCCCTGTCTCCAAGCGGATTCCCAGCGTCTGTTTGTAAAGACACTTTCCTGTTCTCCCTTCCATGGGGGTCCAGGCAGAGCCGCAGCTCCCAGCGTTCCCCACCTGGACCCCACCTGCCCCCCCGGGCCCCAGCACCCCCCCCGAGGGGAATTTGGGGAGGTGGGAGGGGGCAGCGCCAAGGCCGGGCCCCCCCGCGCTGCCGTGGCGGGAGCGGCTGCAGTGGGGACCGAGTGCGGGCGGGAGCGGCCGAGAGCCCAGCGCTGCCCCAGCCCGAGCTGCCCCAGCTCCATCCCTGCCCCTGCGCTGGGATGCTGTGGGTTTGGGGGGAAGAGGGAGCCGGCAGGGGGTGCTGGGCCTGGGGGCAGCAGGAGAAGGGAAGGAGAAGCAGGGCTGAAGGACAAAATGGTCAAAGGATGCATGTGGGAGGAGAACGTGGGATTGTGCAGGAGGAGTAGGAATAGTAGGAGGAAGAGGAGCATGAGGAACAGTAGGGACACAGGCTGAGGAGGATCAGAAACGTGAAGCAGCACAAGGTTCCACCCCTCCCTGTGTTTGCAGCCTGTCTCCCAGCTCCAGGAGCATTGTCCCCCACAACATGCAACAGGTTGCAGGTGAGAAGGATCCATGACTTTCACAGTGGTGCATGTTAATGTTCATGAGCTTTATTGGGCTACATGTTGGTGCTTTGTTTTTTTGAAGGGCCTGAATCTTTAATATTTTGCAGGAGGTTTTGGCTGAATCTGGCAGTTTGGGGAGTTTTTGATCTGTGTTGTGATATTTGGAGGATTTTTCGGCTTAGTCTTGGTGTTTGTGAGGTCCTTACAGACACAAGATGCCCAGTGTCTTCTTGAGATGAACTTGGGCAAGGAGGAAACCCCAGTCCAAGGCATTTTCTTCTTGTTTTTTTTTGGAAACCAGGATTTTTCATTCCCAAGGCGTGGGCAGATGGAAGAGGAGAAAAAGCCCTGGAGATCCCTCAGGAGGAGGGGCTGCAAACCCAGCCCAGGGAGCTGCGAGGAGGAAAGACCCTCCCTGAGCTGGGAAGGCGGCCGGAGATGCAGGCAGAGCTCAGAGCTGGTGGAGAAGCCTCACGGAGGGGAGAAGCCCCACAAGTGCTTGGAATGTGGGAAGGGTTTCAGATGGAGCTCTGAGCTTAACCAGCACCACATGGCCCACAACGGGGAACGGCCCTATGAGTGTGGGAAATGCAGGAAGAGTTTCAGGACGATATCTCATCTTTTGCGGCACCAGGTGATCCACACAGGGGACCGGCCCTACACCTGCTTAGAATGTGGGAAGAGCTTTGGGGTCAGCTCCAACCTGAGAAAACACCAGCAAATCCACACTGGGGAGAGGCCCTATGAGTGTCCTGAGTGTGGGAAGATGTTTCAGACCAGCTCTGATCACCTCAAACACGAGCGGATTCACAGAGAGGAGAGGCCCTTCCGCTGCCCCGACTGTGGGAAGGGATTCAAGGAAAACTCCCATCTCAGTGTCCACCGGCGCATCCACACTGGGGAGAGGCCCTACGAGTGTCCTGAGTATGGGAAGAGCTTCTCCAGGAGCTCTCACCTGACCCGACACCAACGGAGGCTCCACTAAGGGAAGCCCTGTGAGTGCCCCGAGTGTGGGAAGAGCTTCGTGCTCTGCTCCATCCCCATCCCCCATGGGAGGATCGGTGTTGGATGATCCCCAGTGATCCCCGTTGGGCAGAGCCCTGGTGATCCGTGGTCCTGGTGATCCCTGTTGGGTGGAAGGAAGAGGTTGGAGAGATTTCTGTCCCTTGTCCTTGTCCTGCTGTGATTTGGTTGGTAATAAATTCCCTCCCTGTGCCCAGGCTGGGTCTGTTGTTCCCATTCGGTGCTCGGGGCGGGATCTCTCCTGTTCCTTCTCTCCACTCCCGGGCCTCTCCTCAGCCAACCAGACAATGCCATGAAGAAGATTCAGCCAATCAGAGAGAGCAGCTCTGATGACTCACCGGTTGCCGGGCAGACCCGCAGCACCCAGTGTTCCCCACCTGGACCCCGCCCTCCCCGCCCAATCACGATCCCCCCGCGGGGTCCCCCCAAGTCCCTCCTCAGTCCTGCCCCACAATAAACGGGACTGCGTCTAACTGGGAAGCTTTACTGGGAACACTGAGAGCAGCTGGGCTGGGGTAGAACGACAGCGGGGCTGGGGGGGGCCACACGACCTCCCCCAAAATGAGCATGGGGACAGAGCGGGAGAGTCCTGGCCGGTCCCGAGGTCACGGGGAGGGGCTGCAGCCACTGCTGGGTCAGGAGCTCTGTTGGCATAGGAAAAGAAACTGTTCCCTGGTGTGGATTTTGAGGTGCTTGGTGAGATTAAAGCTCCAACTGAAACTTTTCCCACATTTTTCACACCCATAGAGCCATTTCCCAGTGTGAATGTTCTGATGTTTCCTCAGGCGGGAGCTGTAGCAGAAGCTCTTCTCACCTTCCAAGCACTTGTGGGGCTTTTCTTCCTTCTCCATCCAGCTGTGGCTTGGAAATGACAAATCCTGGTTTGAGGGGAAAAACAAGGTGGAGACTCCTTGGGCTGGGGGCTTCTCCCACCTAAATCCATCTCTAAAACGTATGAGGTATCTTGCGTCCATGAAATTCTCCAAAATACCAAGATTCAGTCCAAAAATCCCCTCCAAGGTGTTCCCCATGTCTGATCTCTCCACTTTGGGGTTCCAGAGGTTTCCCTTCCCTGGGATGATGGAGGGCCCAATGGCTCCAGGGGTTCCCCCTTTTCCAGGGTCCTGCTTAGGGATGATCCAGGGGCTTCTGGGGGTCTATGGGGTCCCTTCTTCACTGATGCCTCACTTTGATATCCCTGGGATCCCAGGGGTCCCTCCTCTCCAGACTCCCCCCCTTTCCAGGCTGCCAGGGCCCTCCAGCTCCAGGATCACCCCTCTCTGCTCTCCCTGCTCTGGAGGTCACAGGGGTTCCTCTCCTCTGCTCTCCCAGGGGTCCCCAGCACCAATGTCCTCCCCCTGCCGATACTGGGCAATGGCCACACGGACCCCCAAAGATCCCCCCAAGGGGCTCAGCTTTGGGGTCCTGCAAGATCCAAACATACACACAGAAAAAAAACTCCCAGGGACTCCAGACGATATTTGGGGCTCAATTCTGTAATCTGAGAGCTCCAAACACACCCCAATAAAAAACCCTCTCAGGGCCCCCCAATAGATTTGGGACGAGCTTTCCCTCCCCGCTCCCCTGCAGGGTGCACTGGGGGCGATGGTCCCGTGGCCGGGGGTGCTGCGGCCACAGGGGGCACTGGAACCTCCTGTTTCTCCTTCTTTGCCTGCTCCTGCTCCTCCTCTTACTGCTCCTCCTTTTCCCAACTCCTCCTCCTGCTCCTGCTCCTTCCCAATCCCACCTCCTCCCCAGTTTCTGCACTCTGCATATTTAGAGTGGAGAACCTTGCTTGTTTTTAAAACTAGAACAAAGATTCCAGATGGAACAAGCCCTGCTGGTTTTAGTCAGAAGCATCAGTGACTAAAGGTCATGTTTCCTATGGGTTTGTCCCGTCCTTGCTCCTCCTCAGTGTTCAGGCTGGACTATGGGGTGTCCTTGTTTGCTGCATTTTCGGAGTTCCTCTTGGATCCTTTGGGCACTGGGCTGTGCCCTGGGAGGATTCTTTGTGCTCCTTTGTGACACAGGAGAACCTTCCAAGCGGTTTTTGCGTGAGCTGCTGCTGTGGTGTCACAGGAACGTTGCCACATCCCAGCGTGTTCCCATTTCTGTGGGAGACAGAGACCTCAGTGCCCAGAGCGGCTCTGGGTGCTGCTGATTGCCGGAGGATCCTCCTGCCCGAGGCATTCCCAGCAGCCAGCCCAGCCCTGACGTGTCCTTCTGTGCTTGCAGGGGCACAGCCTGCAGACGTGTGCAGCGCAGCCACAGTGATCCAGCAAGTGGCTGCTGCAGTTTGCACTCTGTGCTCTGTGCCTTATTCGGGGTATTTTCTAATCCACTCTGCAAGTCAGTCGAGTTTTTCCCTCGGTGCAGCATCTGTGCCTTTGGGCTTGCTGTGTGCTTTCTGTTCTTCCTCTGGACCTGAGCTGACTCTGTCACCAAATTGCCATGAAGACACCGTTGGTTTGGGAGAGCTCCTGCCAGCAGCTGCAGCTGTAAAGGGGGTGTCTGCAGCCAGCCAGGCGTTTGCAGTGAGGCCTGGGGGTTCTGTTCCCTCAAGCAGGGCGTCTGTGGCACTGGAGCCTGGAACTGCCATCCCAGTCCTGCAATTCTGTATTAATCCTCAGAATTGTCCCAGCTCCATTTTAGTGCTGGGTAATGTTACTTCTGAGATTCCCTGGTCTTTTTCTGGGTCAATACACCACAAACCTTCAGTCAATATATGTCCCAAATATTTAACCTTTTTCTCTTCTATTTACGCCTTTTTTTTTTTTTTTTTTCAAATACTCAAAGATGCTTTTTTAGCCTTAATATTCAGCCATTTCACAGAGGATTCTTCTACTTGGCTGAAGTACTTGAGAGGTATAGATGTGCACCTATGGCATCCCCACCTTGATATGCATCTCACTTTTGTACAGCTAACAATATTCATGGCTCTGTCCAGTCTTTGTTCTTCTTCTGAGAGTTCATGAATTTAGCAGGACCTTGGCTGAGCAGCAGTCTGTGTGGTCAGTTAATAACATTTTCTGAACCTGAATGGTTCTGCTGTCACTTCCTTATGCACACGTCCCTGGCCCTGTCTCCAAGCGGATTCCCAGCGTCTGTTTGTAAAGACACTTTCCTGTTCTCCCTTCCATGGGGGTCCAGGCAGAGCCGCAGCTCCCAGCGTTCCCCACCTGGACCCCACCCACCTGCCCCCGGGCCCCAGCCCCCCCGAGGGGAATTTGGGGGAGGTGGGAGGGGGCAGCGCCAAGGCCGGGGCCCCCGCGCTGCCGTGGCGGGAGCGGCTGCAGTGGGGACCGAGTGCGGGCGGGAGCGGCCGAGAGCCCAGCGCTGCCCCAGCCCGAGCTGCCCCAGCTCCATCCCTGCCCCTGCGCTGGGATGCTGTGGGTTTGGGGGAAGAGGGAGCCGGCAGGGGGTGCTGGGCCTGGGGGCAGCAGGAGAAGGGAAGGAGAAGCAGGGCTGAAGGACAAAATGGTCAAAGGATGCATGTGGGAGGAGAACGTGGGATTGTGCAGGAGGAGTAGGAATAGTAGGAGGAAGAGGAGCATGAGGAACAGTAGGGACACAGGCTGAGGAGGATCAGAAACGTGAAGAGAGATCCCTCAGGAGGAGGGGCTGCAATCCCAGCCCGGGGAGCTGCGAGGAGGAAAGACCCTCCCTGAGCCGGGAAGGCGGCCGGAGATGCAGGCAGAGCTCAGAGCTGGTGGAGAAGCCTCATGGAGGGGAGAAGCCCCACAAGTGCTTGGAATGTGGGAAGGGTTTCAGATGGAGCTCTGAGCTTATCCGGCACCACATGGCCCACACCGGGGGAACGGCCCTATGAGTGTGGGAAATGCAGGAAGAGTTTCAGGACGATATCTGATCTTTTGCGGCACCAGGTGATCCACACAGGGGAACGGCCCTACACCTGCTTGGAATGTGGGAAGAGCTTTGGGCAGAGCTCTCACCTGGGAAGCCACCAGCAAATCCACACTGGGGAGAGGCCCTATGAGTGTCCTGAGTGTGGAAGAGGTTTCAGACCAGCTCTGATCACCTCAAACACGAGCGGATTCACAGAGAGGAGAGGCCCTTCCGCTGCCCCGACTGCTGGAAGGGATTCAAGGAAAACTCCCATCTCAATGTCCACCTGCGCATCCACGCTGGGGAGAGGCCCTACGAGTGCCCCGAGTGTGGGAAGAGCTTCGTGCTCTGCTCCAGCTCCATCCCCCATGGGAGGATCGGTGTTGGATGATCCCCAGTGACCCCCGTTGGGCAGAGCCCTGCTGATCCGTGGTCCTGGTGATCCCTGTTGGGTGGAGGGAAGAGGTTGGAGAGATTTCTCTCCCTTGTCCTTGTCCTGCTGTGATTGGGTTGGTAATAAATTCCCTCCCTGTGCCCAGGCTGGGTCTGTTGTTCCCGTTCGGTGCTCGGGGCGGGATCTCTCCTCTTGCTTCTCTCCACTCCCGGCCTCTCCTCAGCCAATCAGACAATGCGATGGAGAAGATTCAGCCAATCAGAGAGAGCAGCTCTGATGACTCACCGGTTGCCGGGCAGACCCGCAGCACCCAGTGTTCCCCACCTGGACCCCGCCCTCCCCGCCCAATCTCGATCCCCCCGCGGGGTCCCCCCAAGTCCTTCCCGAGTCCCGCCCACAATAAACGGGACTGGGTCTAACTGGGAAGCTTTACTGGGAACACTGGGAGCAGCTGGGCTTGGGTAGAACGACAGCGGGGCTGGGGGGGGGACACACGACCTCCCCCAAAATGAGCATGGGGACAGAGCGGAGAGTCCTGGCCGGTCCCGAGGTCACGGGGAGGGGCTGCAGCCACTGCTGGGTCAGGAGCTCTGTGGGCAGAGGAAAAGAAACTGTTCCCTGGTGTGGATCTCGAGGTGCTTGGTGAGATTAAAGCTCCAACTGAAACTTTTCCCACATTTCTCACACCCATTGAGCCATTTCCCAGTGTGAATGTTCTGGTGTTTCCTCAGGTGGGAGCTGTAGCAGAAGCTCTTCTCACTTTCCAAGCCCTTGTGGGGCTTTTCTTCCTTCTCCATCCAGCTGTAGCTTGGAAATGACAAATCCTGGTTTGAGGGGAAAAACAAGGTGGGGACTCCTTGGGCTGGGGGCTTCTCCCGCCTAAATCCATCTCTAGAATGTAGGAGGTATCTTGCGTCCATGAAATTCTCGAAAATACCAAGATTCAGTCCAAAAATCCCCTCCAAGGTGTTCCCCATCTCTGATCTCTCCATTTTGGGGTTCCAGAGATTTCCCTTCCCTGGGATGATGGGGCCCAATGGCTCCAGGGGTTCCCCCTTCTCCAGGGTCCTGCTTAAGGATGATCCAGGGGCTTTTGGGGGTCCATGGGGTCCCTTCTTCACTGATGCCTCACTTTGAGATCCCTGGGATCCCAGGGGTCCCTCCTCTCCAGACTCCCCCCTTTCCAGGCTGCCAGGGCCCCCCAGCTCCAGGATCACCCCTCTCTGCTCTCCCTGCTCTGGAGGTCCAGGGGTTCCTCTCCTCTGCTCTCCCAGGGGTCCCCAGCACCAATGTCCTCCCCCTGCCGATACTGGGCAATGGCCACACGGACCCCCAAAGATCCCCCAAGGGGCTCAGCTTTGGGGTCCTGCAAGATCCAAACATACACACAGAAAAAAAAACCTCCCAGGGACTCCAGACATATTTGGGGCTCAATTCTGTAATTCTGCGAGCTCCAAACACACCCCAATAAAAAACCCTCTCAGGGACCCCCCGATAGATTTGGGACGAGCTTTCCCTCCCCGCTCCCCTGCAGGGTGCGCTGGGGGCGATGGTCCCGTGGCCGGGGGTGCTGCGGCCACAGGGGGCACTGGAACCTCCTGTTTCTCCTTCTTTGCCTGCTCCTGCTCCTCCTCTTACTGCTCCCTTTCCCCCTCCTCCTCCTCCTGCTCCTCCTTCTCCTTCCCAATCCCACCTCCTCCCCAGTTTCTGCACTCTGCATATTTAGAGTGGAGAACCTTGCTTGTTTTTAGAACTAGAACAAAGATCCCAGATGGAACAAGCCCTGCTGGTTTTAGTCAGAAGCATCAGTGACTAAAGGTCATGTTCCTTTGGTTTTGTCCCGTCCTTGCTCCTCCTCAGTGTTCAGGCTGGACTATGGGGTGTCCTTGTTTGCTGCATTTTGGGAGTTCCTCTGGATCCTTTGGGCAGTGGGCTGTGCCCCGGGAGGATTCTTTGTGCTCCTTTGTGACACAGGAGAACCTTCCAAGCGGTTTTTGCGTGAGCTGCTGCTGTGGTGTCACAGGAACGTTGCCACATCCCAGCGTGTTCCCATTGCTGTGGGACACAGAGGCCTCAGTGCCCAGAGCGGCTCTGGGTGCTGCTGATTGCCGGAGGATCCTCCTGCCCGAGGCATTCCCAGCAGCCAGCCCAGCCCTGACGTGTCCTTCTGTGCTTGCAGGGCACAGCCTGCAGACGTGTGCAGCGCAGCCACAGTGATCCAGCAAGTGGCTGCTGCAGTTTGCACTCTGTGCTCTGTGCCTTATTCGGGGTATTTTCTAATCCACTTGGCAAGTCAGTCGAGTTTTTCCCTCGGTGCAGCATCTGTGCCTTTGGGCTTGCTGTGTGCTTTCTGTTCTTCCTCTGGACCTGAGCTGACTCTGTCACCAAATTGCCATGAAGACACCGTTGGTTTGGGAGAGCTCCTGCCAGCAGCTGCAGCTGTAAAGGGGGTGTCTGCAGCCAGCCAGGCGTTTGCAGCGAGGCCTGGGGGGTTCTGTTCCCTCAAGCAGGGCGTCTGTGGCACTGGAGCCTGGAACTGCCCCGTTTGCTGCTCCAGCCAAGAACTGACACAGCCCAGCATTTTGTGCTGTTCTCTTGCTTGCTCTGGGAAGGGACTGTGGCTCCTGCAGGGATGCTGTGAAAGCAAAATGCTCTCTTGGGCTTGCCTTGCTCCGTGGCATTTCCCAGCACAGGCAATTCTTTTCCTACCAGCATCTGGTTCATGTTCCTTCTCCCATTGCAGGGCACCTCATGTGTGGATCCCAAGCAGCTCCTCCTTCGGTGAGCGGAAAGAAACCTTTGGTGTTCAGAATTCTGCAGCAAGTTGTGAGCTCTGTGTGTGGCAGCCCAGTGCCAGCTGGGAGGCTGAAGGAAAGTTCCTGTCGGGGTCTTTGCAGCAGCAGCAGCAGCAAAGGGATCCCTGGCAGTTTTCTCCTTTTCTGCTGAAGACTTTTAGAAGAGCTGCAGGTCTGGTTTTGCAGGCAGAAGATTGGCCTTAGCCATGGTGAAATATTAAATTCCCAGCAATAAGTGACAATGTCAACTTTAGCCCATTGTTAGTTTGAATACTGTAATATAAATACACAATATATAATAAAAATAAATTGGACAGTTGTTTTATTCCTTCAATTTTATTTTTATTTCTGTATTCTTAAATTTTTCTTCTTTTTCTTATTCTGATTTCTAACTATTCTTTGCTATTCTACTTCTTCTTCTTTCCTATTCTAACTATTTTTCTCTGCTTCTTCTACGTGTTTCTAAATTCCTATTCCTATTCCTATTCCTATTCCTATTTTTCTCTTCGTCAAATTCTTAAATTCTTATGACTATTCTTCTCTTTTTAAATCCATATGACTATCCTTCTTATATGAATTTTGAAATTATTCTTCTTTGTCTTCTCTGTATTCTCAGTCTTCATCATCATTGTCTTCATCTTCATCTGTGCTGTCGTTCATCATCATCTTTGCCTTTGTCTACGTCTTCTTCATTGTCGTTGTCTTCATCTGCCTTGTCCTTGTTGTCACTGTTGTCTTTATCTTCTTCCTTGTCTTTGTCTTCATCTTCGTTTTCTTCTCCATCTTCCTGGGCTGACCCGAGCAGCTGCTGCTCCGACACCACCAGAGAGCACAGCCAGAGACTCCATTGGAGCTGCTTTGTGTGCCTGGACAGGAGGTCAGTGCCAGAGAGCCCCCAGGGCTGTGCCTCTGCTGCCCGGAGCTGCTCCTCATTGCCTTCAGTCCTCGGGCTGTGGCCTCAGGCAGGGACAGCGGAGCAGCCCCCGCAGCGCCCGCAGCGCCCGCCTGAAGCGGGAGGGACGTTTGCTGGGGTGAGCCGGCTGCCCATGGAGGGCCTGGGCGGGAGAAGCCGCGTGTCCCACAGGGGCTTGGCCTTCCAGGGAGGCAGACGAGGGACTGCACGGCTCCGGTTCCTGCTCCTCAACCCAGGCCTCACGAGGGACAGGCAATGGGAGCCCCTCGGCCACAAAATCCCTCCATCGCTGCTCTGCTTTATTTTCTTCCAGGGGCAGCTCCAGGACGCTCACCTCGTCCCACTCATCCTCATCTGAGGGCAAGGGCTCGGTCCAGATGTCATCATCACTCTTGTCTTCACTGTCATCCATGACCTCACTGTCATCGCTGCCCCATCGGGCTATCTCTTGGCTATCACTGTCTTCCCACTCATTCACCTCTTGGTGTATCTCTCCATCTTCTTCCCACTGGTGCAGCTGCTGGACTCTGATACTTTCTTTGCGTTCGTGCAGCTCTTCATGGGTGTCATTGGTGCACGGGCAAACCTCTCGAACTCGCACACACACCTCAAATTGGTACAATTCCTGGCTCCTCCTGGCTTCCCACCGGCAAATTTTTTTGACTGTCAGAGCGTGCGGTTCGTAGTCCTCTGTGACAGTCACGTCTTCCCACTGGAAAAGCTCTCGGTCCATTTTGGCAAAGGTCCTCTCCTCCTCCTCAGTCTGTGACAGTGGCAGGGCTGACCTGCCCACTGCCCTTGATCACTGCCCGCTGGGGGCTTCCAGCCAGCTGGGCAAGGGACTGGGAGTTGGAGTTGCCTTTGTCCTTCTCACTGTCGCTGTCTGTCGCTATCGGAGTCCAGCGCAGACGGATCCTGGGAGCTGCTTCCTCTTCACAAGGCAGCGCTCCTGGGACTGAGCACTCCAGGGCTCTGCGCCCCTTAAATACCCTCAGTGAAGGGTGGGGCTCCCTGATGTCACAAGGGTCTCTGGCCACCACCATGTCCCACATCACAAAGGGCCATGACACAGAGCGCCACCCCCGTCACCCCATGGGCAGTGGAGCAGCGGCGCAGCCAGGAACTGGCTCGGAGCAGCCCCGGCCTTGTGGCCTTGTGGCCCGTGCTGTGCCCAGAGCCCTGAGAGGCTTTGGCCACGCTCGCACACGGCAGCCCCAGCCCCGGCCTGCAGAGCCCTGGGTTTGCAGGCTGCGCTGCCCAGGGCACGAGCAATCGGCCCCAGGGCCGTGCCGGGGCCTTGTGGGCAGCGGCTCCGCGTGCCGCGGGAGTACTGGGGACACGGAGCTTTCTTAGCAACAGAAGTCAAACGTAACTTATGGTCCCCAACTCAGCTCATGGTTTATTGGGCGGGGGGGCTTAACCCTTTGAAAAGGGGAGACCTTGTAGCTTTAGTTGGTACCCCCAAACAACTCCTAAAAAACATTCACAAATCTGTCTGCTTGCGAATTATGCATGAAATAAAATTCACTGCTGGCTATAAATCAACTATGCAATTACCTGTAAATGTAAAACAAAACTCTCTTCCCTCTGGTGCCAAAGAAGGGACCAAACCGGTTATACAGGACTTGCGAAACTTTCCTATATGGCCAAATCAAAACCCCAAACCTGACAATATAGCTGTTTATCAATATATTCATGATACCCCTATGGGAAGAGGTTTTGTCCCCTGCTGTGTCTATTGCGCTTGGAGATCCTTAAAAGAACCTCTCAGGCCTCCGCATGTAGTGTGGACCCTGACAACCCCCCATCCTTACTCCCAGTTTAAACCAAACTATCTCAATGTTCCTCCCAATTACTCCCAGCACATCCCAACTGCTCTCCCAGGCCCCTCCAGTACCTCCCCCACTCCCCCTGCACTGTGGGGTCCAGGCTGTGCCCCAGTGCTGGCTCAGGGGGTGCTCCAGGCTGACGTGCTCCACCTGGCACCTGGAGGTGACCCCACACTGGGTGAGGGATTTCCAGCAGCACCAGGAGCTGGTGGGTCCAGTCCCCACTGGGGACCAGGTCAGTGGCTACCACATGCCCTGAGAGCTCCTGCTGGCCCTGGAACCACCTCAGCTGGATCTGGGCAGGGTAGAAATCCATCATGGAGCAGAGCAGGCAGACACAGCTGGGCTGGGAGCTCAAGGGCCACAGTGAGATGGCAAAACTGGGGGGCACTGGGAGAGATGGGAGAGGGCTGGTGTCGCACTGAGAGAGACTGGAAATGGACTGGGAGAGCCACAGAGGCACTGGGGGAGGGGCAGGAAGCCCCAGGGATGGGCACAAGGATGGGCTCAGGGGTGATTCCTGGGGAGGTTTTGAGGGGCTCCAGAGTCATTCCCAAGCCAGGGCCTGACGGGACCTGCTCTGCCCCACGCTCAGCTCTGCGCTCCATGAGGAACGGGGTTATCACCTCGTGGTTGTGCTGGCACTGAGTGTTCACAGAGCCCACAGGAACTCCAGCCATTCCAGGCTGCTGATCAAGTGCCCCACATTCATCTCCCCATAGGGAGTGTCCACCCTTCTCCCTATTTCTCCTTTCACATCTCTCCCCTCCGTTATCCTCAGCTGCTCCCTGTGAGCTTCTCGGATCTCCGGAGCTCTTGGCTCCTACTCTGTCAGGTTATCTTAAACAAGCAAAGCAGCTAATAGTTAAAAAGGTTATTTATTACAAAACACCTTTTATTACAAAGCACATCAGTCTCAAAAGGCACGCAGTAAAGCAATAGGAAAGCAATAGCAAAGCAAAAGCCTGGCAAAGAGCAGATGGCTAAAAGCCCTGGCAAAAGCCAATGGCTAAAAGGCGACGGCTGAAAAGCAACAACTCTCCCCAATACATACCTTATATAGGATTTTTCCAACAAGCTAAGACACAAACTTGGACAGCCACTCCTTAACCTATGAGAATTCTAGTTTCTTAGCACACCAGGTTACGTATAGGACTATGCATACAACCTATCTTGTTCTATCTGAAATGTGTAAGCAATATTCTTACTATAGCTCTATTATGTCTATGTCCTGTCTACAACTGTGGGCCTGGAGCCTCTTGCTGAAGATATCAGTATGTTTCAACCTTCACTAGAACTTGCACTGCTACTGTGGCATTTGAAACCTTTCATTTACTAAAAGCATTAGAGCTCAACCTAAAATTACTAACTTACTTAAATGTCTGTTTTATGTGCGAGTGGCTTAATATACTTCAATCCATCCAAAGGCTTTAATTCAATTCCTGCACTCTGGTTTCTCTCTGAAGAACTCAGAGAGACCCTGACTCACTGACTCCAGCATCTCCCCTCCTCTTAGAACCACAAAGATTCCCTTAACAGACTTATTAATCAGTTGTGAAATGCATGGAGAAAACAAGGCACCATGATTAGCACCAGAAAACTTTTTCATCCGTGATGCTGAATTCCAATTCACTAAACAAACCATCCAAACTGTACCAGTCTGTGACTCATATCACTTGCAGACTACTTGGCCCATTTTCTCCTCCTGGGGGCCCTCTGGTAGCAGAGAAGGTCATCCCTTTCATCAAGGTCTGGCACAGCGTGTGTCCCCACCGCTCAACGCCTGCTGGATTGCAGCCAGCAGCAGAGCTAAAAATCTTCTTGGTGGCAAACACAGAGGCCAACCCAGCCTTGCCCTTGACTATTTCAGGAGGGTCTTGGCCAGCCCTGCTCCTTTCACCCAGTCATCAGAGCAAAACTCCACCTGCTTCATTCAGGAACAAATGGGCATCATGGCAAAGCACAGACAGATTTGCATTAACAATATAATTACAAGGATAGATAAACAAGTGAAAAGGAGTTTTTCTGGGGTTGTGTTGGACAGACATATGGTATTTTAACTTAATACATTAACTGAAGTTGCTTAAACACCTAAAGTTGGCTAACTGACAAATCTGTAATACTAAAAGCAAAGCAAAAGCATAAACATAACACATAATTGAACCTCATATTTTTCTTACACTATTACCTAACAAAAAAATTCTACAATACTACTGATTCCCCAAAAAAAAAAAAAAAATCACAAACTTCTGCAGGTAAAACACAATACAACAATCAACAATCCTTTCAATAATAGACATACATGTATAAAATTAGATAATTATCAATCCTTGAAAAACTGTGTCATCACCCCAGAGTCTGTAAACAGCTGACAAGCCTTGATTCAATGAGGAATTAGATGATCATCTCCAGATAATGAGCATCAAATTCACCCCAAAACTAGCTTCAGCTGCCATATTGATAGGGTCAAATTGCCAAGTTGAAGTGACTGGAGCATTATTCTGATGCAGCAAACACCAGGGTTTACACAGTATTTCCCTTCCAGGTAGAATTAAGGCCTGGCCTCTGCCTAAATTCTAATTGGAAGAGAACTCCTGACATCTTTTTATTAAAAAGCAAGACTCTTAAGAACAAAAGCTACAATTAAACATTTCAGGGTGAGAAAGAAATCAAACTCCTTCAGCAGCTTGTTCTCTCTGAAGTTTTTCCTCAGGATGAGATGTTTTGAACATGGCAGGCTGCTGCAGTGCTTCTGTAATAACAATTGGGGAAAACCATAAGACTAGAAATTCAGGAGAGGCTTTCAGCGAAACTCAGATAATTTTCTTGGAACTCTGAAAAATACTTAAAATCATGAGACAGCACAGGGTCAGGTCATAGGAGACCTGCTAAAATAAAAGAGAAAAAAAAAAAAAAAAAGAAAACAAAGGACTATTAAATTCATAACTTAACTGATTATCTTCATACATTTGATTCAGGGGCATGTCTGGAGGCTTTCCAAAATTTGCTTGGAACGTTGAAAGAATTCAAGTTAAACAATAAAACAGAAATCAAAATCATTGTGTAATACAGAATTCATACTCTTAATACAATGGTGTTGAAATTACATACAGAAACCACATTTGAATCTTAAAAATCAAGCTTATAGAGATGTACTGGTTTTCCCTATATATATAAAAGAATTTTTGGCTCAAAATAAAGTTTACAATTCAAATGATGGTTTTCCAAACGGATTTGTGTTTATGAAGAATTTCATTGATAATTTGAGAAATGTAAACTAGAAATCTATTGCAATTTGGTTTGAAGGGAAAGCTAAAATACTGATAATAAATCTGTGAGGCATAAATTTGCAAGCTTCTTCTTTAAAGAAATTCAAAACTTATTTATTCATAATGAGGACATTGCAAACACTTAGAAGCTGGGTGTTTGGGTTTTTTTAATAATTAACTACAGAAAAATTAAAACTCAATGTTGCTATTTGGACAAACAAGTGTCCATTCATATCTGAGCAATAACAAATTACTAAATATAGGTAATATCTATTCTAATAAGATATAAAATATCCTGTACCTTCACCACTCCAGGAATTTCAGCATCTTTTTGACAACAATGTAAAAGACAAACACATTTAACTTTATATACAAGAACTGTGAAAATAGAACTGAATCTGTTATCATGTTCCCTTGCGGTGTTTGTACCCAACAATGTAGATAAAAGCAGCTCTTGGCGTCCCCCCAGCCTCCTTTCCCTCTCTTCTTTTCAGAACTGGACTCGTGCATGCCAGTCCTTGGGAGCGAGGCGGGCCGAGGCAGCGCAGAGGGAGAGAGGGGCAGCGGCGCTCCCTCCCCCGGGCTGCGGCCCGGGATGGTGACTCGCTGCCGTGCCCGGGTCTGCTCAGGTTCCGAGCGGGCTCCCTGCAATTGCTTAAAAGTTGTTAAATCTTCTTCCTTTGACTTTACAAAGCATGAATTTCTCTCCCCATTTGAACCTGCCAGCTCTAATGTTGGTATCTCAGGTTCCCCTGAAACTGGGCAATCATCTCCTCCCCCAGCATTCCCGACAGCCGGAGACAGATCTGTCTCTTCCCACTCGCTCTCACCCGTGCTGCCCTGTCCACTCCCCTCCCCTTCCAAACATGCGCTGCTGAGTTAGTTTTCTTACTCCAGAAAGAATTTTTAACAACTCTTAAGCAATTGCAGGGAGCCCGCTCGGAACCTGAGAAGACCCGGGCACGGCAGCGAGTCACCATCCCAGGCCGCAGCCCGGGGGAGGGAGCGCCGCTGCCCCTCTCTCTCCTCTGCGCTGCCTCGGCCCGCCCGGTGCCCCGCGCCCTTCTGCGTGTCCATGGCCCAGGGACGGCGGCAGCCCCCCATGTCCAGCCCGTGTTCCCCTGTGATGGGGGCGGTTCGGGCATGTCCAGCCCGTGTTCCCCCTGTGATGGGGGCGGTTCGGGCATGTCCAGCCCGTGTTCCCCTGTGATGGGGGCGGTTCGGGCATGTCCAGCCCGTGTTCCCCCCTGTGATGTGGGGGGGTTCGGGCATGTCCAGCCCGTGTTCCCCTGTGATGGGGGCGGTTCGGGCATGTCCAGCCCGTGTTCCCCTGTGATGGGGGCGGTTCGGGCATGTCCAGCCCGTGTTCCCCCGTGATAGGGGCAGCTAAGGCGCTGCTGCTCCGCTCCCCCGCTCCGCATCGCTCCCAAGGACTGGCATGCATGAGTCCAGTTCTGAAAAGAAGAGAGGGAAAGGGGGCTGGGGGGACGCCAAGAGCTGCTTTTATCTACATTGTTGGGTACAAACACCGCAAGGGAACATGATAACAGATTCAGTTCTATTTTCACAGTTCTTGTATATAAAGTTAAAGGTGTTTGTCTTTAACATTGTTGCTGGGGTAATGGGAATAATGAAATACTATGAGAGATTATAAAAGTGGCTTTTGCTAGGCCCAGGGCAGGCCCAGGGCTATTATAATAGCGATGCTTACTAGGCCCAAGGACAAAGTGTCCTTGTAGACGATGGAATGAGGGGATTTCCAGAAACTAGATAAAAGGCAGGAAATAGAAATTAATTTTAGACATATACCGTTATATTTAGTAAGAAAAGGAACCAATCATAATTTAGAATAGGCCTCGTGCATGGCGCGTGTAAGGTGTATCTAACCAATTAAGACAAAGACAAGATGCTGCTTGTCGCGTGTACGGAACTAAAAGGACTATATAAATCACTGTAACAAAGCAATAAATCGGAGTGTTATCCCCACATCGTATCGGTGTATTTACTCCCCCAAGCTTCGGGCCGCGGCATCTGGTGACCCCGACGTGACGAATGGGGCCCCTGAAAAAGACCCCCTGAAAGGATTATTATCCTTGAAGAATTATCCTCCGTATCGGAGCTGCATAGGCGGACGAGAGATGGGGCTTGAGATCCCAGCCGTCCGAGAGAGACGGAAACCTAAGAGGCTGAGAGCCGGCAGTCCGAGAGAGACGGGAGCGCAGGAGGCTGGTGGCCACAAGCTGACCGGTGAGTCAGGCAGACTGCGGTCTGGAACGGGATGGGTCTCGCTGCATCAGTGATAGAGAAGGCTGTTGTGGATGGACTATTAAGAGTCCTTGAAAAAACGGATTATAAGGTACAAAGGAACAGCCTTGTAGATTTATTGCTGTGGGGTCGGAGACGCGGTTATTTCACAACCCCACATGACGCATTTGATTTAGCTACATGGGAACAAGTGGGTAAAGATTTATGGGAAGGTGTTCAAACCCAAATGAAAGGGGCAAAGGAATGTTCAAAAACATATCGATCGGTGCGACTGGCGTTAGAACAGTTAAATGCAGAAGCAGAAGTTGCAAAGGTATTGAAAGAGTGTCTGAAGGTGGCGGAAGATAGTAAATTAAAAGAGACTGCGACAGATAAAAAGGAAAGTTCGCCTCCCAGCCTTGTTGCCGCTCCTGCTTCTAAGGGTCGCTTTGATGATCTTATTCCACCTTTTATACCTGATGACAAGCCATCAACGGGGGCACCACCAAGTGCCCCACCGCTCCCTATGGAAGTGGATCCTGCGGCAGTGCCTCTTCCTGCGGATAATGATACCGGGGAGAGCGGGCTATGACAGGAGGTCCGAGGGTTATCAAATCAAATGCTACAGCTCCTGGAGGAGTTAAAGAGGATTGATCCCAGCTCAGGGAAAAAGAAGATAGAGGAAGTCTATAAAAAAGCATCTAAAGCAATACAGGAGGGACTGGAAAATATCTGTAACCAACTTGATATACGGGAGGAAAAATTGGCCCCAATAGTGGAAAAGCGGAGAAAAGAATTGATACAATCGGCGTTAAATGGTGACTGGGACTCTGAAACATTACACCATTATTTGAAATCTCACTTTGGGGTTGTACATGGACTGACTACACTTGAAAGAGAACAAATCGATGCAGCTCATGAAAGAATGGGAAAGCTAAGGCGTACTCCCGAGGATGGAGGGATTAGCCACCGGGTGCGAGCGTGGCTCTCCGGAGCTGAGTCTAAGAGTGCCGGGGGTACTCAGGAAACAGATCCCCCTAGGGATTTAACATTTGATCCTGCAAAACGGTGGCGGGGACATGCAGAGATAAGTGGAGAGCTTACATTTGGACCCCTCATAGCAGCCCCAGTGATATCAACAGTAAACGGTCCTGAGTGGAGACCATTAGATTGGACAGTAGTTACGAAAGTACAAAGAGATGTTATGAACTATGGCATGCATAATGCACTGGTACAACGGCAAGTAAATAGTTTGTTGAAATACCAAGAGCTTATCCCAGCAGATATACGTTTAATAATGGAATTAATATTGGGACCTACTGCACTCACTATATTTTTCACAAAGTGGCAAACAATTTTGGAAGAAAAACAACTGGAAAATTTGAACTTACACCCAAATGATCCTCTCTGTTTTGCTACCATTGATCAGTTAATGGGTATTGGGCAATACCGAGATTGTCAGTTGCAAGCTGCTCTGCACCCCCGAATTTTGGGACAATCAAAAGTGGCTGCGCTAGAAGCCTTTGCTGCAATGCCTCAAATAGGTAAACCTCAACGGCCTTACTTGAAGATAAGCCAAGGGCCGGATGAACCATTTATTACTTTTATTGATCGAGTAAGAGAGGGGCTTGACGCTGCGCCAAATCTGCCAGAGGATGCCAAAGTAATCATGCTAAAGGATATAGCTACGCAGAATGCTAACCTCACCTGCCGGAGAATCATTATGTCGCAACCAGCAGGAGCATCTCTTACCCAACTGATTGAAGCGTGTGCCTGAGCCCCAATAGAAGAGGAAAAGGTTAAGGCAAAGATACATGCCTCTGCCATGGCAGTAGCCTTAAAACAGGCTCCTATGCAAGGGAAAGGAGATCGTGGACCAAACTGTTTCTCCTGCGGGCAGTCGGGACATTGGAAAAAATACTGCCCCCAACGCATGAATAAGAAACCGATTCTGCAGTCCTTTGGAGGAAGTTGCAAAAGATGCAACAAATTTGGACACCAAGCAAAAGAATGCCGATCTCGCTTTAAGAAGGATGGAACCCCGTTAACCCCACCGATGAATACACCGGGAAACTGGAGCAGCCGCGGGGTGAGCGCGGACAACAAATACTCACATCAGACTCCCCGGGTGCTGGCTGCCTCGACAACCTCGCCGCTGCAACAGGAGGAAGCGCCGGAGTCGATTTGGCCGTGGCAAGAACAGTAACTATTAGTGATGAACAGGTTCACGTAATTGACTCCCAGACCTCCGGACCGTTAGGACATGGCCTTGCTGCTTTATTGCTTGGAAGATCGAGCATGAGCAAGCAGGGAATATTTATACTCCTCGGAGTGATTGATGCTGACTACACTGGCATAATAAAAATAATGATTAAGGTTTTTATACCTCCTGTTACCATCCCTGAAGGAAGTAAAGTTGCGCAATTAATACCCTTTTTCCCACAGGTACCTAAGGCACAACAGATTGAACGCCAAAATAGAGGCTTTGGCAGCACAGGTGATCCCCTTGTATTACTAAGTCAAAAAATAACATTAAAAAGGCCAAGGATGAAAGTCATCATTGTGAGTGAGAGTGGAGAAGATTTGGCTCAATTGCTAGGTCTAGAGGACCCGATAATTTTATTGCTCGATACTGAATTAGATGTTACAATTATACCACGTGCGTACTGGCCTGCCCATTGGCCATTAATTCGCTTCCCTGGGCAGTTGGCAGGAATAGGAGGGCAAGCACAAACATACCAAGCAAAAAATCAATACTGCTTTATAAATCCAGAAGGAGATACTGCTGTCATCCAACCTTTTGTGATGGATACCACCCTATGGATTGCAGGTCGTGATCTTCTTTCACAATGGGGAGTAGTCTTGCAAACATCGCCTTTTGTGGAGCGGCCACTGGGGAGCAAGGCCTCCCAGTGATTCCACTCAAATGGCTGACCAAGAACCCTGTCTGGGTGCCTCAGTGGCTGCTGCCAACGGAAAAGATTGAAGCCTTGCAAGAGTTAGTATCTCAACAATCAAAACAAGGACATATTTGACCATCAACAAGCCCCTGGAATACTCTGGTGTTTGTTATTAAAAAGAAATCTGGAAAATGGCGATTTCTCCATGACCTTCGACAGGTTAATGCCATAATGAAAGATATGGGAGCTTTGCAACCAGGATTACCATCTCCAGCGGCTTTGCCACGTAATTACCATTTGTTTATTATTGATTTAAAAGATTGTTTCTTTTCAATCCCACTACATGAAGACGACGAAGAAAAATTTGCTTTTACAGTCCCTCAGGTAAATAATGCAAGACCCAATGAAAGATATGAATGGACAGTGTTGCCACAAGGTATTAAAAATTCTCCTACAATTTCTCAATGGTATGTGGACTTGGCTTTAAAACCATGGCGAAAGCAACACCCTGTATCATTATATGGACGATCTTTTAATTGCATCTAAGTCACCACTACCTAGAGAACATGAGGAAAGCTTATATGCGGCTCTCTCAACATATGGGTTGACCATTGCTGAGGAAAAAATCCAGTGAGAATCACCATGGGTGTACCTAGGTATGCATGTAACAGAAAGCCGAATAAGGCCGAATAAACTGCAGTTGACATCCCAAATTTGTACCGTCAATGATGTACAAAAGCTTGTAGGTGATATACAATGGGTGCGAACGTGGTGCGGTATTACCAATGAACAACTGAAACCGCTATTGGACTTGTTAAAATATTCCACAGATCCAGCAGAACCACGCCAGCATACGGAACAAACACTTGCTGCACTGTGAGACATAGAAAAAACACTGAGCCAAACCCAAGCATACCAATATGATCAAACACTACCACTTCATATTGCAGTATATGGAGAGAAGCATCCCTCTGCGGCTGTTATATGCCAAATAACACCTGGGGAAAGGTTATTAATTCTAGAATGGGTCTTTGCCCCAGCACAACCATCTAGCACAGTCACGACATTGATGGACTGGGTTGGAAGCCTGTTGCTGAAAGCACGACAACGGGTATGACAAGTATTTGGCATTGAACCCACAAAAATTTTTCTACCATGGAAAACAGGAGAACTATTGGAAGAATGGGCACAAAATAGTTTACCCTTTGCCCTGGCAACACTAGGATTACAATTGAACACACATTGCCCCTCTCACCCCTTATTCAAAACCAATTTATGCGTAGTCCAGAGACCAATTATCGAACAAAAGCCAATAAAAGGGGCAAAAACTGTATTCACTGATGCAAGCGGCAGAACAGGGAAATTCGGATTCACGTGGTTTGAAAAAGGAAAGTGGCAGATAAAGGTGACCCAAGAAACAGGGCACTCCGTACAAATTCTAGAACTTAAAGCAATGTTACAGGCTCTGGAATATCATCATGCTGAAGCCGTGAACCTTGTCACTGATTCACAGTATGTTGCCGGCATTGTTGCACGTCTTGATCATGCTATCGTCGGAACATCAAGCAATAACTTGATTGCCTTACTGATAATTCGTTTACAAAATAGCATAATGGCCAGGCATGCGCCTCTCTGGTGTACTCATGTAAGAAGTCATACGTCCTTACCCGGTCATTTAACAAAAGGCAACAAGGTTATTGATGAGGCAGTATCCGCCGCTGTCCAAACAGCATCAACTTTCCAGCAAGCGATGCAATCTCATCAATTTTTCCATCAATCAGCACGAGCCCTTCAGTGTGAATTCCACCTTACTAGACAAGATGCCAGAGCCATCATTGCTGCATGCCCTGACTGCGCTCGGATAGCTCCTCTACAACAAGAAGGAGCTAATCCACGAGGCCTTCAACCTCGAGGGATTTGGCAGTCTGATGTCACTGAGATCCCAGCCTTTGGTCGTCAGCGTTTTGTACATATTACAGTAGATACATGTAGCAAGATGACTTGGGCAACTGCAGCCCATTCCACAGCTTTTAAATGTGTAAAACAACATTGGCTTGCTTGCTTTGCAGCAATGGGTGTTCCACAGAGCATTAAAACAGATAATGCAACCTCCTATCGTAGCCAAGCTTGTGCACAGTTTTTACAGTTGTGGTCTATTCAGCATTATACAGGCATCCCACACAATAGCACTGGTCAGGCGATCGTCGAGCGCCGCCATCAGGATGTAAAGCGCCTCATCAATATTTTGAAAAAACAGGGGGAGATGCCCCCCCTCGCACCCAATGCTCTTTTAATGAAAGTATGTTACGTTTTAAATTGGAAGAATCCGGTTGGCGAATCGGGATATACGCCAGCTGAAATTCACGGGCAAGGAAACCCAAATGATTTTACCAAACATTCAGTCCAAGTAATGACATGGGATCCTGGGAAACAAGCGTGGGAGGGTCCACATATGCTATTAACCTGGGGAAGAGGATATGCTTGTGTTGTTACAGGAGACGAAACACGCTGGATACCAGCCAAGTGGGTGCGGCCTTATCTCCAGAAGATCGTGACAGATGGCAACATCGCAAAACTCATCTTAGAGCCGTTATGCCAAGAATTTAATGCACTGTTTTTGTATCATATTGACCGCGATCTTCGTGCTTTGCTATATTGGGATTCCCCTTCGCTTGTTAATGATGCACAAGTGTTGGTTCAAGTATATATAGGACGTAGGAAGTGGATTTTAGAGAGATGTTGCTCAGAGTGTAGAGGAAAGATAGATGATATAGTGATTCAATGTGGAGGTTCTGAACGGATTGAGAAGGTCAGAGATACTAGATGGATAGATCAAGCATTGGGCGGATGCATTAGATGCACTCACCCATTTGTTACCCAGAATCTCTGGGAACAACTACGGGAACTCACAGGAGAACAGGTTTTGAGACAACTGGGAATTCCCCCGACTGTTTGAAAACGTAGAAGCTTTGCATTTTGCGCATGTTGCTTTTGTAGTGTGGTGTGCTTTGTGCCGATTACAGATAGCTGTTAAAACACGGGCACTGGCATGGGGTTTTTCTTGGTGCTGCACTAAACATAATCAAGATGGGGGGCTATACGCTCCATATTAACCAAGAACTTCCAGCCTTAACTGCGATAATTGGATGCTGTTTGGCGCTGACTTCTTTCGGTCCTCGTGAAAATGTTTGGGTAACCATAGCAAATCAAACAGGTCAAACTTCACTTTGCTTAAGTTTAGGAAGCGTTAATAGTCCTTTTAAGACCTGTCTGTTTGGTGTGCCAATCTGGCAACCTTCTGATTTCAAGGGATTTGTACATGATGCCACCATACAGAATGAGACTCAAATGCTTAAGGAGGTAAATCAAACAGCAGAAGGCTTGAATTGCAATCAGCTTGATGGAGGGTGGCAGTGTCGTATTATTTTGGCTCTGAATATCACTCTTTATTCCCCACCAAAAGAAATAGACATTGTAGGATGTAGCAATGCTAGTATGGCAAATAAAACAGGTGGATGGTTCTCATTTGAGCCACTTAAGGATTCACAATGGAATCAGGACCAATACTTGTGGGCATCTCTGAAATCTGATTTGCAGGATCATGAGGTGCTTGGGACCCTCTACTCTAAATGCAATGGAAACAACATTACGATGCCCCTAAAGTTGCCAAAAGGTATTTTTTTAATTTGCGGGAACAGAGCATGGAATGGTATTCCTGCTCGGCCTAGAGGAGGACCGTGCTATCTTGGTCAGTTAACATTGTTTCATCCCAATGTATCTTCATTGATGATGATTTCTAGGACCAGGGCCAAACGTGGTGTTCATGACTTAAGTTGTAAAGACACCGGCAGTCCTCAGTTTTGGTCTGAGCTCAAACAAGTAGTTGTAGCCACGATCCTTCCTGGAGCAGCAGCTCGCAAGGCAATGGTATTAGCTGAACAACTTGCCTGCTGGGCAAAGGATGAACTAAACACTACATCACAGATATTGGATGAACTTAGTGCTGATGTGTCCAGTGTCAATCATGCAGTTTTGCAGAATCGAGCTGCCATTGATTGATTATCTTTTGCTAGCCCATGGCCATGGTTGTGAAGAGTTTGAAGGCATGTGTTGTATGAACTTGTCTGACCATTCAGTGTCAATTCATGCAAAAATTAAGAAACTACAGAATCATCTGCATGATCTGAAACAGCAGGATGGGTTAGGACTAGAGGGATGGTTATCCTCTTTAGGGCTTGGACCATGGCTTAGTAGCACTATAGCGCATTTTGGGGGAACGTTGCTTTTGTTTTTATTGTGTTTGCTGCTTGGCCTATGTATTGCAAGATGTGTAACGCAACGCTTAGAGGAAATTGTCCATGCTGTTTTTGAAAAAAGAGGGGGAGATGCTGGGGTAATGGGAATAATGAAATACTATGAGAGATTATAAAAGTGGCTTTTGCTAGGCCCAGGGCAGGCCCAGGGCTATTATAATAGCGATGCTTACTAGGCCCAAGGACAAAGTGTCCTTGTAGACGATGGAATGAGGGGATTTCCAGAAACTAGATAAAAGGCAGGAAATAGAAATTAATTTTAGACATATACCGTTATATTTAGTAAGAAAAGGAACCAATTATAATTTAGAATAGGCCTCGTGCACAGCGCGTGTAAGGTGTATCTAACCAATTAAGACAAAGACAAGATGCTGCTTGTCGCGTGTACGGAACTAAAAGGACTATATAAATCACTGTAACAAAGCAATAAATCGGAGTGTTATCCCCACATGGTATCGGTGTATTTACTCCCCCAAGCTTTGGGCCGCGGCAGGTGAGTGAGATGCTCCTGCAGGCCAAGGGTTTGCAGTTAGGGACACACAGCCAATTGGCAAGAACCCAAACTCTGCACAGTCCCAGCTGAATCCTGGATCTCCACAGGATGTTTAGTCTGTCCCACTCTTCATTCCTTTTGGCTGGAATTGTGCAGTTGCACTTTCTTCCTCCTCTTGAAGTGCCACGAGTGGGCAAAACCTGGCGAGTGGGCAATGTTCCTGAGGCAGTGCCCCCTGAAGCTGATGGATGGAGAATTGCCCTTCTCCACTCCCAAACCAAGCAAAAAGCTGTAAGTGTGACTTTCCATCTTTAAGAAGCCCCTGACAGTTTCAAAGGGAATGTGCAGCTCATTCACAGAAGGGCATCTCCTAAAGGATTTGGGCAGTGACAGAGTTTAGATTCCCAGTCTTGCCAGGAGTTGGCAGGGCTTCACACATAATTTCACCACAATTAAAAATAACAATATTGGAAACAAACCCCAAAATCTTTTTAAAAAATGTTACTGAGGCCAGTAAAATGGATCAATGCCATCAACTCATTTACAAAGTGAATAACTGAATTTTCTGTTGCAAAAGATCAGTTACCTCTTAATTAAAAGTTACAGAAGATTTTTGACTGCAAACTTGGGTTTTGTTTTTATATTTCACATTTTACAGTGTTTTTTTCTTTTCTTTTTCCTTTTTCTTTTGCTTAAAACAGAAAACATGCCATAAAATAGGAGTGTCTGTCCTGCGTTGCTGGTTCCCGTGTGGAGCAGCTCCTCCCCGCTGGCTGAGCTGCTCAGACAGAGCAGTGTCTGGAAGAGACTCGCAGGCTCCCTGTTTGCTGTGCTGCCCCACTTGTGCCCAGCCAGCTCTGTGTGGGGCAGAGGGAGAACAAGGGGCAGCTCTCTCCCAGTCCCCAGCCCAGGCACCCCTCTGGCCCCGAGGCATGGGGCACTGTCAGCACCCACTGCTCCAGCCACCGCTGCTGCTGGCACTGACAGCAACACCCAAACTGGGGCTGATCCCGAGGGAGCAGCAGCAGTGCCTGGATCTGATCCCTGACTCTGGGACAGGGCTGGACAAGTGACCCCCACATCAGCAGCAGCAGCACATGGAGCTGACTTTCAGCACAGCCCCTGCCACTCTTCCCTCCTGTGTGCAGTGGTGCCACAGCAACCTGGGGCACCTGGGAGCCCCCAGTGACAGCAGGGGCTTGAGATGGCAGCCCTGGGCTCTTGGAGGGTGTGCAGGGAACAGAGATGGGGACTCCCTGTCCATGTGGAGCTTCCAGATGGAAAAGGCTGCTGTGAGCAGGCAGCTCCAAGGGCAGAGAAAGGAGGGGCTGGAGCCCTTGATCTGTGCCTGTCCCACAGCCCTGGGCAGCAGCCACTGAGCACAGGGGAGCAGAGGGCACAGCAAGAGGGACAAAACCAGTCAAGGTCAGAGACTGGGAAGAGCCAGAGCTGGGAGCAGGATGAGCTGCTTCACTGCACCCTTGGAGAAAGCTCGTGGCTGGTTCAGAGTGCTGAAAGGTGTGAAGGGCAGAGAGGTGATACCCTAGGGCAGCATCCCAGAGCTTCCTCATGCACCTGCCAACAACATCCCCCCTCTGCAGCCCTGGCCTCTCCCCCAGCTCACGCAGGGGCCGCATCCTTGCAGGCACAGACACGGCAGCACTGGCTCAGGAGCCCCTGTTTGCATTGCACAGAGCAGGCGTCAGCACTGCCATGGTGCTGCTGTGGGGAGATGGAGCTGAGTGAGCACAAATGCCATCAGCCCCTGGGGCCAGCAAGGGCTGGGGACAGGAAGGAAACCAGTCAAGGTTGTCGTGGCCTCTGGAGTCAGCCAGAAAAGGTTGTTCCCATGAGCTGTGAGTTTCCTGTCTCACTGCAGACATTGTTGCTCAGAGCCAGGGCTGCCTGACAGCCACACTAAAACTGCCCCGAGCGTTTGCTTTGCTTCATGTTTGCTTTCTTTCCTTTTTCATGATCCAGATATTTTCCTATTTCCCATTTCTGTTGCCTCCCCTGCAAACAGCCCATCCCTGTTGTCCCTTTCCTTTTTGGCTCCACTCCCCATTTCAGTTCATGAGCTGGCACTATGGGAACATCCCTTGGGGAGCAGGATCATTCTACCAGTGCTTCAGGACTTGTCTGCAGGGTCCTGAAATACTTTGTGCTGTTCCCTTGCCAGAGGCACCACAGGCCAGGGGGGCACATCTGGGCTGCTGTGTCTGGGTGTGGGGCTCCCTGTTCTGGGCAATGAGGAGGGGCTGGAGAGGCTCTGCAGGACTGACAGGATGGGCTTTGGGGCCTGTGTGGAGAAGCTGAGGGACCTGGGCTGCTGGACCTTCTGAAGAGGAGGCCCAGGGCTCATCTTGCAACTCTTCAGGGGTGGTTTCAGAGAATCACAGAATCAGCAAGGCTGGAAAAGACCTTGGAGATCATCCAGTCCAACCTGTGCCCTGACACTGCCTTGTCTCTCCTGAACCTCCTCCAGGATAAACAACCCCAGCTCCCTCATCCACTCCTCACAGGACTTGTGTTCCAGACCTCTCACCAGCCTTGTTGCCCTACTCTGGACACACTCCAGCATCTCCATATCCTTCCTAAATTGGGGGACCCAGAACTGGACATAGCACTCGAGGTGCATCCC
>JAREIS010001269.1:0-25297 GCA_030060385.1 Muscicapa striata striata
AAAATCCCAAATTTCATCCCCAAAATCCCCAAATTTCACCCCAAAATCCCCATATTTCATCCCCAAATTCCCCAAAATTTCACCCCAAAATCCCCAAATTTCATCCCCAAAATCCCCAAATTTCACCCCAAAATCCCCAAATTTCACCCCAAATTCCCCAAAATTTCATCCCCAAAACCCCCAAATTTCATCCCCAAAATCCCCAAATTTCATCCCCAAAATCCCAAATTTCACCCCAAAACTCTCGAATTCCAGGCCCGAAATCCTCAAATTTCCCCCCCAAATCCCCAAATTTCCTCTCAAAATTCTGAAATGTGGCCCCAAAAATCACAAAATTCCGGCCCAAATTCTCCAATTTCATCCCAAACACCCCAAATTTCACCCCGAATTTCAGCCCAAATCCCCGAAATTACCCCCAGAATTTCCGTCTTTTGGCCTCAAGATTTCTAAATTTCACCCCAAATTCTCGGAATTTCACCTGAAATTTCGAAATTTCATCCCAACCCCCAAATTTACCCCCAAAATCCTCAAATTCCACCCAAAAACCCCCTCAAATTTCACCTCAAAACCCCCCAATTTTCAGGCCAAATCTTCAAGTTCCATCCCAAATCTCTGAATTTCACCCCCAAAATCTCCGAATTTCACCCCAAACCCCCCAAAATCCCCCAAACTTCCCGCAAATCCCCCAAAATCCTCCCAAAATCCCCCAAATCCCTTCAAGGATTCTCCAAAACTTTATCAAAACGCCCCAAAATCTCCCCAAAACCCTCAAATCCCCCCAAAATCTTTCGAAAATCCCCCAAAAATTCTCCTAAAATCCCCCAAACCTCCCTCAAATCCCCCGAAATTTTCTCAAAATTCCCCAAAAATCCCCCCAAAACCGCTTAAGGACCCCCAAAAATCTTAAAATCTCCAAAATCCCCCCCAAATCTCTCAAATCTCCCCAAAATATTCCCAAATCCCCCCAAAACCCCTATAAACGCCTCCCAAAATTCCCCCAAATCCACCCAAAAGCCCCAAAAACTCTCAAATCCGCCCAAAATCTTCTCAAAATCCCCCAAATCCCCAAAATCCCCCCAAAATCGCCCTAAAAGCCCCCCCCAAAACCTTCAAAACCCCCAAAAACTCCCCCAGGGACCCCCAAAATCCCTCAAATTGCCCAAAATCTTCTCAAAACCCCCAAAATTCTCCTAAAATCCCCCAAGCCTCCCTCAAATCCCACAAAACCTTCTCAAAACCCCCCAAATCTCCCTCAAAATTCCAAAAATCCCCCAAATTTCCCCAAATCCCTCAAATCTCCCCAAACCTTCCCAAATCTCCCCGAAATTCCCCAAAAACCCCCAAAAACCCTCAAATCCGCCCAAAAATCTCCCCAAATCTTTTCAAATCCCCCAAAATCCCCCCAAGAACAAAAAGGGGGGAGAGGAACCCCCAAAATCTCCCCCCCCCCCCCGTGGGTTTGGGGGGTTCCGTGACGCCCCCACGGCCCCGCCCCCCGGTGGCGCAGCGGGATCGGCCCCGCCCCGCACGCGGAGGAACCAGGTTCGAATCCCCCTCGGAGAAATTTTCCTGCTTTTACGTTTTCATATTTTTAAGTTTTTATTTTATTTATTTTATTTTTATTTTGGACTTTTTTTTCTTCCCATCTATTTTTTTTTCGTTCTTCACTTTTTATTTTTTATTTTTATATTTTACCCCTTTTTAATTCAACTTTTCCCGCCTTTTTAAACTTCATTTTAATTTTTTTTCTGTCATTTTAACCTCATTTTTAAACCTTTTTTTACCTCGTATTTTTTTTTTTTCCTTTCCCTCCATCCTAAAAAAAAAAAACAAAAACGGAATTGAAAAGGAAAAAAGTTGAGGGGAAAAAAGGTGGAAAATGTGAGGAAAAAGAAAAAGGGGGGAAAAAGGGAAAAAATGAGGGAAAAAGCGGGAAATTGGAAAAAAAAAGTTGAAAATGATGAAAAAACGGGAAAAACACTGGATTTAGCAGAGGATGGTTTCGATCCATCGACCTCTGGGTTATGGGCCCAGCACGCTCCCGCTGCGCCACTCTGCTGCTCCTTTAAAACCTCATTAATTTTATCCTAATTAACAAAAAATGACGTCATCAGCGTGAAAAATTCGCTGCTTTTTTCTCCGTTTTTATTTAAATTTTTTTTCTGATTTTTTTTCAATTTTTTTCTGATTTATTCCCCTTTTTTCTGATTTTTTTTTCCAATTTTTCTGATTTTTTTTTTCCATTTTTTCCTAATTTTTAATTTATTTTTTTCCTTAAAAAAAAAAAAATTTCCCACTTTAAAAATAATTTTTCAGGTTTTTTCCCCACTTTTTTCCCCTTTTGTCTTTTTCTTTTTTTTTTCAGTTCTTTCCCCACTTTTTGCATTTTTTAATTTTTTTTTTTTTCTTTCTTTTTAAAAAAAAAAAGTTTTGGGTGCTCAGGGCGAGAAAGGGAGGAAAAAGTGAAGGAAAAAAGGGAAAAAATGGGGTAAAACCAAGAAAAATGGGAAAGAAAAAAGTAGAAATTGTGAAGGATAAAAGGGAGAAAATTGGGGGAAAAAAGGGAAAAATGGGAAAAAATAAAAGATAAAATGGTGGAAAATAAAAAGAGAAAATTGCCGGAAAAGGGAGAAAATTGGGGGGGAAATAGAGAAAATGGGGAAAGGAGAAAAGGGAGAAAAAAGGGAGAAAATTTGGGATAAAACAGAGAAAATAGAGAGGAAAACTGGGGGGAGGGGAAAGGAAAATTTGGGAAAAAAGGGAGAAAAATTGGGGAAAAAAAAAGAAAATTAGAGGGGAAATCTCCAAAAAAATGAGAAAAAAAAAGGAAAAATTTGGATTAAAAAGAGGAAATTGGGGGAAATAGGAGGAAAAGGAGAAATTTGTGGAAGAAAGGGGGAAAATGGGGAAAAATGGGGAAAAGGAGAAAATTTGGGACAAAAAGGAGAAAAGAAAATTAGGGAAAAAAAGGAGAAAATTGGGGGAAAACATAGGAGGGAAAAGGAGAAAATTGCGGGAAAAAAGGGAAAAAAAGAAGAAAATTTGGGCAAAAAAAGGGAAAAAAATGGGATAAAAAAGAGAAAATTGGGGGGAAAAAAGGGGGGGAAGAGAAATTTGTGGAAAAAAGGAAAAATGCGGGGAAAGGAGAAAATTGTGGAAAAAAAGGAGAAAATTGTGGAAAAAAAGGAGAAAATTGGGGAAAAAAAAAGAAAATTTGGGACAAAAAGGAGAAAACAAAATTGGAAAAAAAGAAGAAAATTGGGAGAAAACATAGGAGGGAAAAGGAGAAAATTGCGGGAAAAAAGGGGAAAATTAAGTGAAAAAAAGAAGAAAATTTGGGCAAAAAAGGAAAAAAATGGGATAAAAAAGAGAAAATTGGGGGGGAAAAGAGAAGTTTGTGGAAAAACGGGGGAAACTGAGGAAAAAAGGAGAAAATCGGGAAAAAAAAAGGAAAATTATGAAAAAGGAGAAAAATTTGAATATGGGGAGAAATTTGGGGAATAAAGAGGGTTCAGGTGATTATTAAATCATTATTTAATAATAAAAAATTATTAAAATTTTCCCTTTTTTCTCTCCCCGTGAATTTGGCGGGGCCGGGATTCGAACCCGCGGTTGTTCCGGTGGAGGCCCCGCCCCGCCCCGCCTTGGCCCCGCCCCCAGCGCTGGCCACGCCCCCTTAGCGCAGCCTATGGGTGCCCGGAGCGGCCGCGCAGCCGCGGACGAGGTGGCCGAGTGGTTAAGGCGATGGACTGCTAATCCATTGTGCTCTGCACGCGTGGGTTCGAATCCCACCCTCGTCGGAACGGAATTTTTATTTCTTTTTTTAAAAAAAACCCTAAATTTCATTTTTTCGGGCTGATCCCAAATCCTTGAACTCCAAAATGCGTTTTTTGGGGTGAAAACCCCAATTTTGGAATCCCTAAAATTCCCTTTTTTGGGGTGACCCCAATCCTCCAATCCCACCCTTGTCCGCTGAGATTTTTTTTGGGGGGGTAAAACCCCGAAATTCGAGTTTTTGGGGTGATCCCAAATCCTGATCAGAAGAGATTTTTTGGGAAAAACCCCTGGAATTCCCTTTTTTTGGGGTGATCCCAAATCCTTCAATCCCACCCTCGTCGGGATGGAATTTTTTTGGGGGGAAAATCTGATTTTTAAAATTTTTTTGGGTGATCCCAAATCCTGGCATCCCAACCTTGGCTGAAAATTCGTTTTTAGGGGGAAAACTCCAATTTTGGACTCTTTTTTCTCCCTAAAAATTCCCATTTTTTGGGGTGACCCCAATCCTGGAATCTCACCCTCCCCGGGAGCTGCTTTTTGGGGGAAAAAATCGGAATTTTCTTTTTTTGGGGTGACCCCAAATCCCCAATTCCACTCTAGACAGGAATTTAATTTGGGGATAAATTCAGGGAATTCCCTTTTTTGGGGTGATCCCCAAATCCTGGAATTTCATCCAGATCAGAGATTTTTTTTGCGGGGGAGAAAAAAACCCGAAATTCTTTTTTTTGGCGGGGAAAACCGAATTCTCATTTTTTTGGGGGTGGAAAAACCCAAATTCTCATTTTTTGGGGGGCGAAAAACCCAATTCTCATTTTTTTGGGTAAAAACCCGAATTCTCATTTTTTTGGGGGAAAAACCCGAATTCTCTTTTTTTTGGGGACGGGGGAGAAAAACCCGAATTCTCATTTTTTTGGGACAGGGGAAAAACCCGAATTCTCTTTTTTTTTTGCGGGGGGGAAAAACCCGAATTCTCTTTTTTTTGGGTAGAAAAACCCAAATTCTCATTTTTTTGGGGACGGGGGAAAACCCGAATTCTCATTTTTTGGGGTGGAAAAACCCAAATTCTCATTTTTTTGGGGAGAAAAACCCGAATTCTCTTTTTTTTGGGGCTGGAAAAACCCAAATTCTCATTTTTGGGCGGGAGAAAAACCCAAATTCTCATTTTTTGGGGGGCGAAAAACCCGAATTCTCTTTTTTTGGGGAGAAAAATCCGAATTCTCATTTTTTTGGGACGGGGGAAAAACCCAAATTCTCTTTTTTTTTTGGGGGAAACCCGAATTCTCATTTTTTGGGGGGCGAAAAACCCAATTCTCATTTTTTTGAGTAAAAACCCGAATTCTCATTTTTTTGGGGGGGGGGAAAAACCCGAATTCTCATTTTTTGGGTAAAAACCCGAATTCTCATTTTTTGGGTAAAAACCCGAATTCTCATTTTTTTGGGGGTGGAAAAACCCGAATTCTCTTTTTTTGGGGTAAAAACCCGAATTCTCTTTTTTTTTCTGTGTCCCCTAAAAATTCCCCTTTTAGCGTTCCCCCAGTTTATCCCAGTTTATCCCAGTTTATCCCAGTTTATCCCAGTTTATCCCAGTCCCTCCCAGTTCCCGCCCAGGCCACGCCCCTTCCGGCGGTGACGTCATCGCGCGCGAGCGCGGCCGGAAGCGGCTCCGGGGGCGGCGGCGGCGGCGGGTGAGAACTGGGATGGACTGGGATAAACTGGGAGGGACTGGGATGGACTGGGAGGGACTGGGAGGGACTGGGATGGGACTGGGATGGACTGGGACTGGGAGGACTGGGAGGGACTGGGAGGGACTGGGAGGGACTGGGGGAGGACTGGGGGGACTGGGATGGACTGGGATGGGACTGGGATGGACTGGGATGGGACTGGGATGGACTGGGATGGGACTGGGATGGACTGGGATGGACTGGGATGGACTGGGATGGACTGGGATGGACTGGGAGGGACTGGGGGACTGGGATGGGACTGGGATGGGGACTGGGATGGACTGGGATGGGACTGGGATGGACTGGGAGGGACTGGGAGGGACTGGGAGGGACTGGGATGGACTGGGAGGGACTGGGATGGACTGGGATGGACTGGGATGGGACTGGGATGGACTGGGATGGACTGGGATGGGACTGGGATGGGACTGGGAGGGACTGGGATGGACTGGGATGGACTGGGACTGGGGGGACTGGGATGGACTGGGAGGACTGGGATGGACTGGGATGGACTGGGAGGGACTGGGATGGGACTGGGATGGACTGGGAGGGACTGGGATGGGACTGGGATGGACTGGGAGGGACTGGGATGGACTGGGATGGGACTGGGAGGGACTGGGATGGACTGGGATGGACTGGGATGGGACTGGGATGGACTGGGATGGACTGGGAGGGACTGGTCCCAAATTCCACCTCAGGAAATTCCCAAATCCCAAATCCCATCCCAGGAAATCCCAGATCCCAAATCCCACCCCAGGAATTCCCAAATCCCAATCCCAGGGAATTCCCAAATCCCAAATTCCACCTCAGGAAATTCCCAAATTCCAGCCCAGGGAATTCCCAAATCCCCAAATCCCAGGAAATCCCAAATCCCAGGGAATTCCCAAATCCCAAATCCCATCCCAAGGAATTCCCAAATCCCAAAATCCACCTCAGGAAATTCCCAAATCCCATCCCAGGAATTCCCAAATCCCAAATCCCAGCCCAGGGAATTCCCAAATCCCAGGAATTCCCAAATCCCAAATTCCACCCCAAGAAATTCCCAAATTCCACCTCAGGGGATCCCAAATCCCAGCCCAGGGAATTCCCAAATCCCAAATTCCACCTCAGGAATTCCCAAATCCCCAAATCCCAGCCCAGGGAATTCCCAAATCCCAAATTCCACCTCAGGAAATTCCCAGATCCCATCCCAGGGAATTCCCAAATCCCAGGAATTCCCAAATCCCAAATCCCATCCCAAGGAATTCCCAAATCCCAGGAATTCCCAAATCCCAAATCCCAGGGAATTCCCAATTCCCAATCCCAGGAATTCCCTGAGGGGCTCCCAGGACGGGAGCTCCCCTCCCCCACCCTCGTTAGTGAGATGTTAATGAGCTGCAAACGCCTCATTTGCATATCCCAGAATCCTCCTTTTCCCGGGAACATCCACGGGACCAAAAAATCGGGAATTTCGTCCCCCAATCCCGGGAGCTGAATTCCACAGCTGGAATTCCCGGAATTCCAATCCCGGATTTTGGGATTTTGGGGCTCTTTGGTGACATCAGAATTCCTGGAATTTTGATCCTGGATTTTGGGATTTGGGGCCTCCTTGGTGGCGTCAGAATTCCCAGAATTCCAGTCCCAGATTTTGGGAATTTGGGCTCTGGCAGTGGCACCAGAATTCCCAGATTTTCGATCCCAGATTTTGGGAATTTCAGCCTCCTTGGTGGTGTTGGAATTCCCAGAATTCCAATCCCAGATTTTGCGATTTTGGGGCTCTTTGGTGACGTCAGAATTCCTGGAATTTTGATCCTGGATTTTGGGTCTCCTCTGTGGTGTCAGAATTCCCAGAATTCCAATCCCAGATTTTAGGAATTTGGGCTCTGGCAGTGGCACCAGAATTCCCAGATTTTCGATCCCAGATTTTGGGAATTTGGGCCTCCTTGGTGGTGTTGGAATTCCTGGAATTCTCATCCTGGATTTTGGGATTTTGGGCCTTTTTGGTGACACCGAAATTCCTGGAATTCCAATCCCAGATTTTGGGAATTTGAGTCTCCTTGGTGGCATCAGAATTCCCGGAATTCAAGTCCCGGATTTTGGGAATTTGGGCTCTGGCAGTGGCACCAGAATTCCCAGAATTCCAATCCCAGATTTTGGGATTTTGGGCCTTCTTGGTGACATCAAAATTCCCAGAATTCCCATCCTGGATTTTGGGATTTTGGGGCTCTTTGATGACGTCAGAATTCCTGGAATTCCCATCCCAGATTTTGGGAATTTGGGGCTCTTTGGTGATGTCAGAATTCCTGAAATTCTGATCCCAAATTTTGGGATTTTGGGACCTGGTGGCGACACACAAATTCCTGGAATTCCCAGATTTTGGGCCTCCTTGGTGGCATCAGAATTCCCAGAATTCCCATCCTGGATTTTGGGATTTTGGGGCTCTTTGATGATGTCAGAATTCCTGGAATTCTGATCCCAAATTTTGGGATTTTGGGACCTGGTGGCGACACACAAATTCCTGGAATTCCCAGATTTTGGGCCTCCTTGGTGACATCAGAATTCCCAGAATTCCCATCCTGGATTTTCCCAGATTTTGGGGCTCTTTGGTGGCGTCAGAATTCCTGGAATTCCCATCCTGGATTTTGGGATTTTGGATCTCCTCAGTGGTGTCAAAATTCCTGGAATTCCAATCCCAGATTTTGGGAATTTGGGCCTCCTTGGTGGTGTTGGAATTCCTGGAATTCCAATCCCAGATTTTGGGATTTTGGGGCTCTTTGGTGACGTCAGAATTTCTGGAATTTTGATCCTGGATTTTGGGATTTTGGGCCTCCTTGGTGGCGTCAGAATTCCCAGAATTCCAATCCCAGATTTTAGGAATTTGGGCTCTGGCAGTGGCACCAGAATTCCCAGATTTTCGATCCCAGATTTTGGGAATTTCAGCCTCCTTGGTGGTGTTGGAATTCCTGGAATTCCAATCCCGGATTTTGGGATTTTGGGGCTCTTTGGTGACGTCAGAATTCCTGGAATTTTGATCCTGGATTTTGGGTCTCCTCTGTGGTGTCAGAATTCCCGGAATTCCAATCCCGGATTTTAGGAATTTGAGTCTCCTTGATGGTGCCGGAATTTCCGGAATTCCAGTCCTGGATTTTGGGAATTTGGGCCTTTTGGGTGACAGAATTCCCAGAATTCTGATCCCGAATTTTGGGACTGTTGAGACCTGGTGGTGACACTGAAATTCCTGGAATTCCGATCCCGGATTTTGGGATTTTGGGCCTCTTTGGTGGTGTCGGAATTCCCAGAATTTTGAGATCCTGGATTTTGGGATTTCGGCTCCGGCCCCATCCGGAACCGCCCAAATTCCCTCCAATTCCCGAATTTTCTTTGTCATTCCTGGGATTGTTTGGGTTCCCCAAATCCAGCCCAGGGGATCCTTGAGGGGATCCCAAAATTCAGCTCGGGGGATTCCCGAGGAGATCCCCAAATCCTGCTCAGAATTCCCAAGGGATCCCCAAATCCTGCTCAGAATTCCCAAGGGGATCCCCAAATCCTGCTCAGAATTCCCAAGGGGATCCCCAAATCCCGCTCAGAATTCCCAAGGGGATCCCCAAATCCTGCTCAGAATTCCCAAGGGATCCCCAAATCCTGCTCAGAATTCCCAAAGGGATCCCCAAATCCTGCTCAGAATTCCCAAGGAGATCCCCAAATCCTGCTCAGAATTCCCAAGGGGATCCCCAAATCCTGCTCAGAATTCCCAAGGGATCCCCAAATCCATCCCAGGGAATTCCCAAAGGGATCCCCAAATTCACTCCAGGGAATTCCCAAAGGGATCCCCAAATCCATCCCAGGGAATTCCCAAAGGGATTCCCTAAATCCTGTCCAGGGTCCCCAAATCCCGCTCAGGTGATTCCCGAGGGATCCCTAAATGAATTCCAGGGAATTCCCAAAGGGATCCCCAAATTAATTCCAGGGAATTCCCAAAGGGATCCCCAAATCTATTCCAGGGGGGATCCCCAAATCCCACTCAAGGAATTCCCAAGGGATCCCCAAATTCATTCCAGGGAATCCCAAGGGGGATCCCCAGATCCCATTCAGGGAATTCCCAAGGGGATCCCCAAATCCATCCCAGGGAATTCCCAAAGGGATTCCCCAGATCCTGTCCAGGGTCCCCAAATCCCGCTCAGGTGATTCCCGAGGGATCCCCAAATTAATTCCAGGGAATTCCCAATTTGGGAACCACCACATCCAGCTGGGGGATCCCAAGGGGGATCCCCAAATCCATCCCAGGGAATTCCCAAAGGGATCCCCAAATTCATTCCAGGAGGGATCCCCAAATTCATTCCAGGGAATTCCCGAGATCCCAAATCCATCCCAAGGGGGATCCCCAAATTCCTTCCAGGGAATTCCCAAGAGATCCCAAATCCATTTTGGGAGATTCTCAAAGGGATCCCCAAATCCATCCCAGGGAATTCCCAAGGGGATCCCCAAATCCATTCCAGGGGGGATCCCCAAATCCATTCCAGGGGGGATCCCCAAATCTGGCTCAGGAGATTCCCAAGAGATCCCCAAATTCAGCTCCAGGGATTTCCCAAATCCAGCCCAGGGGAGATTCCCAGTTTGGGAATCGCCGGATCCAGCTGGGGGATCCCGAGGGGGAATCCCCAAATCCATTCCGGGGAATTCCTGAGGGGACCCCAAATCTGTCTGGGAGGGATCCCCAAATCCATCCCGGGAGATTCCCAAAGGGATCCCCAAATTCATTCCAGGGAATTCCCAAAGGGATCCCCAAATCCATCCCAGAAGGATCCCCAAATCCAGCTCAGGGGATCCCCGAGGGAATTCCCAATTCTTCACCTGTCCCTCACCTGTCCCTCACCTGTCCCTCACCTGTCCCTCACCTGTCCCACCTGTCCCACCTGTCCCACCTGTCTCACCTATCCCTCACCTGTCTCACCTGTCCCTCACCTGTCCCGCCTGTCTCACCTGTCCCTCACCTGTCCCTCACCTGTCCCACCTCTCCCACCTGTCCCACCTGTCCCACCTGTCCCACACCTGTCCCACCTGTCTCACCTGTCCCTCACCTGTCCCTCACCTGTCCCACCTCTCCCACCTGTCCCACCTGTCCCACCTGTCCCACACCTGTCCCACCTGTCTCACCTGTCCCTCACCTGTCCCTCACCTGTCTCACCTGTCCCTCACCTGTCCCTCACCTGTCTCACCTCTCCCTCACCTGTCCCACCTGTCTCACCTGTCCCTCACCTGTCCCTCACCTGTCCCACCTCTCCCTCACCTGTCCCACCTGTCTCACCTGTCCCTCACCTGTCCCGCCTGTCTCACCTGTCCCTCACCTGTCCCTCACCTGTCCCACCTCTCCCACCTGTCCCACCTGTCCCACCTGTCCCACACCTGTCCCACACCTGTCCCACCTGTCCCTCACCTGTCCCTCACCTGTCTCACCTGTCCCTCACCTGTCCCATCTGTCCCTCACCTGTCCCACCTGTCCCACCTGTCTCACCTGTCCCTCACCTGTCCCTCACCTGTCCCACCTCTCCCTCACCTGTCTCACCTATCTCACCTGTCCCCATTCCTGCTTTCCCAGGTGTGACCATGGAGGAGCTGCAGGACCCCCCCTTTTCCCAGGGAATCCCTCACCTGTCCGAGGAGGAAGAGGAGGAGGGGACAGGTGAGGAAGGAACAGGTGAACAGCCAGGTGAGGAGGACGAGACAGGTGAGGAGGAGGAGGAGGAGGAGGAGGAAGGGACAGGTGAAGAGGATCCAGGTGAGGAAGTTCCAGGTGAGGATGAAGGTCCAGGTGAGGATGAAGATGCAGGTGAGGAGGAAGCTCCAGGTGACGATGATGACGATGAAGACGCAGGTGAGGAGGATCCAGGTGACGATGATGACGATGAAGACGCAGGTGAGGAGGATCCAGGTGACGATGATGAAGACGCAGGTGAGGAAGAGCAGCAGGAGGAACCAGGTGAACCCTCCACCTCCCACCTGCTCCCACCTGCGCCGCGCCGGCCCCGCCTCTACCTGCGGCCACGCCCACCCCGGAAGAACCGGGCCCCTCCCACCTGCACCTGTGGGACTCCCCGGAACCGCAGAGCGCCTCACCTGAGCCAGGTGAGGCCGGGGCCTCTCCGGCCTTCGTGCAGCTCATCGACGAGCGCGGCGTTTACTCCACGGCCAAGCTGGTGCTGGGCGGGCAGGCAGGTGAGCGGCCAGGTGAGCGGCCGGACACACCTGAGGAGGCGCCGGCTCACCTGGAGATCCGCCAGGTGATCGTGGCCGAGAAGCCCTTCCAGTGCCCCGTGTGCCACAAGGGCTTCAAGCGCGCCTGGGAGCTGCTGAGCCACGAGGTGGTGCACACCGAGGCGCGGCCCTACACCTGTCACCTGTGCCAGGCCACCTTCAAGCGCCACTCGGACTTCAAGAGCCACGCCCTGGTGCACACGGAGGAGCGGCCGCACAGGTGCGACCTGTGCGGGAAGCGCTTCAAGCGCTCCTCCAACCTGCAGGAGCACCGGCGCATCCACAGCGGCGAGCGCCCCTTCACCTGCCCCAGGTGCGCCAAGGGCTTCAAAACGCCTTACGAGCGGCAGCGCCACGCCCTGACTCACCTGGCGGCCGAGAAGCCCTTCAGGTGCGGCGAGTGCGGCAAGGATTTCCCGGCGGCCAACGCGCTGCTGCTGCACCGGCGGCAGCGCTGCCAGGACAAGCCGCACACCTGCGGCGTCTGCGGCAAGCGCTTCACCTACGGCCACTCCCTCAAGGTGCACGAGCGCGTGCACACAGGTGACCGCCCCTTCAGGTGCGCGCTCTGCGGCAAGGCCTTCAAGCAGAGCAACGCGCTGGCCTCGCACGAGAGGGTGCACACAGGTGAGCGCCCCTTCGCCTGCCGCACCTGCGGCAAGGCCTTCAAGCAGTCCTCCTACCTGGCCATCCACCAGCGGGCGCACACAGGTGAGCGGCCCTACAGGTGCGAGGCGTGCGGCAAGGCCTTCGCCCGGCCCTCGCTGCTGCTGCAGCACCGGCGCGTGCACAGCCAGGTGAGGCCGCACCAGTGCAGCCACTGCCACAAGTTCTTCAAGGACCTGGCGTACCTGGCTGTGCACGAGAAGGTGCACACAGGTGAGACGCCCTACAAGTGCGGGGTGTGCGCCAAGGGCTTCGCGCACCCCTCCAACCTGCTGCAGCACCAGCGCGTGCACCGCGACACCTGAGAGGGGACCCCGCAGGTGCGCTCACCTGGGCAGGTGCAGTGGCAACACCTGAGCGCTGTGGATGAAGCCCCAGGTGGAAGGACTCGGTACCTGTGATCCAGGACAGGTGTGGGCCCCAAATTCTGCACCTGAAGCACCTGAGCCCGGTGGATGAAACCCGAGGTGGAAGGACTCGGTACCTGTGAGCCTTGACAGGTGTGGGCCCCAAAACTGCAGCAGCAACACCTGGACAGTGACACCTGAGCCCCATGGATGAGCCTTAGGTGTGGGAACCCTGAATCTGCACACCTGGACAGGTGTGGGGCCTCTAAAGGTGCAGTGGCAACACCTGAGTGCTGTGGATGAAGCCCCAGGTGGAAGGACTCGGTACCTGTGAGCCCAGACAGGTGTGGACCCCAAAAATCTTTTGTAGACCCCAAAAAGGTACAGCAGCAACATCTGGGCTGCAACACCTGAGCCGTAGGTGAGGGGGGCCCGATCTGTGATCCAGGACAGGTGTGAACCCCAAAATCTGCATCACCTGAGCTACAGGTGAGGGGATCCTGGACAGGTGTGGGGGGACCCCAGAAATCTGCACCTGAAGCACCTGAGCCCGGTGGATGAAGCCCCAGGTGGAAGGACTTGGTACCTGTGATCCAGGACAGGTGTGGGCCCCAAAACTGCAGCAGCAACACCTGGACAGGGACACCTGAGCCCCATGGATGAGCCTTAAGTGTGGGAACCCCAAAACTGCACACCTGGACAGGTGTGGGGCCTCTAAAGGTGCAGCAGCAACACCTGAGCGCTGTGGATGAAACCCCAGGTGGAAGGACGCGGTACCTGTGAGCCCAGACAGGTGTGGGCCCCAAAACTGCAGCAGCAACACCTGGACAGTGACACCTGAGCCCTATGGATGAGCCTTAGGTGTGGGAACCCTGAATCTGCACACCTGGCCAGGTGCTGGCCTGGAACTGCACACCTGGCCAGGTGTGGCCCGGGCACCTGCAGCCCCTCCAGGTGAGGCCGCACCAGTGCAGCCACTGCCACAAGTTCTTCAAGGACCTGGCGTACCTGGCCGTGCACGAGAAGGTGCACACAGGTGAGACGCCCTACAAGTGCGGGGTGTGCGCCAAGGGCTTCGCGCACCCCTCCAACCTGCTGCAGCACCAGCGCGTGCACCGCGACACCTGAGAGGGGCCCCCCGCAGGTGCGCTCACCTGGGCAGGTGCAGCGGCAACACCTGAGCGCTGTGGATGAAGCCCCAGGTGGAAGGACTCGGTACCTGTGATCCAGGACAGGTGTGGACCCCAAAAATGTGTTTGGGACCCCAAAAGGTGGAGAAGCAACACCTGAGTCCCATGGATGAGCTCCAGGTGTGGGAACCTTGAATCTGCACACCTGGCCAGGTGCTGGCCTGGAACTGCACACCTGGCCAGGTGTGGGGCCTCTAAAGGTGCAGTGGCAACACCTGAGCGCTGTGGATGAAACCCCAGGTGGAAGGACTCGGCACCTGTGAGCCAGGACAGGTGTGGACCCCAAAAATGTGTTTGGGACCCCAAAAGGTGGAGAAGCAACACCTGAGTCCCATGGATGAGCTCCAGGTGTGGGAACCTTGAATCTGCACACCTGGACAGGTGTGGCCCGGGCACCTGCAGCCCCTCCAGGTGAGGCCGCACCAGTGCAGCCACTGCCACAAGTTCTTCAAGGACCTGGCGTACCTGGCCGTGCACGAAGGTGCACACAGGTGAGACGCCCTACAAGTGCGGGGTGTGCGCCAGGGCTTCGGTGACCTCCAACCTCACTGCAGCACCAGCGTGCACCGCGACACCTGAGAGGGCCCCCGCAGGTGCGCTCACCTGGGCAGGTGCAGCGGCAACACCTGAGCGCTGTGGATGAAGCCCCAGGTGGAAGGACTCGGTACCTGTGAACCCAGACAGGTGTGGACCCCAAATTCTGCACCTGAAGCACCTGAGCCCGGTGGATGAAGCCCCAGGTGGAAGGACTTGGTACATGTGATCCAGGACAGGTGTGGGCCCCAAAACTGCATCAGCAACACCTGGACAGTGACACCTGAGCCCCATGGATGAGCCTTAGGTGTGGGAACCCTGAATCTGCACACTTGGACAGGTGTGGGCCTGGAACTGCACACCTGGACAGGTGGGATCAAGAAAGGTGCAGCGGCAACACCTGAGCGCCGTGGATGAAGCCCCAGGTGGAAGGACTCGGTACCTGTGATCCAGGACAGGTGTGGACCCCAAAAATGTGTTTGGGACCCCAAAAGGTGGAGAAGCAACACCTGAGTCCCATGGATGAGCTCCAGGTGTGGGAACCTTGAATCTGCACACCTGGCCAGGTGCTGGCCTGGAACTGCACACCTGGACAGGTGTGGGCCTGGAACTGCACACCTGGACAGGTGTGGGAACCCTGGAGCTGTGACCCAGGACAGGTGTGGACCCTAAAAAGCTTCAGCACCTGGACAGGCCCAGGTGAGGGCACCTCAGCCAGGTGTGGACCCTGAACTCTGTAGCACCTGGACAGTGACACCTGAGCCCCAGGTGAGGGGATTCCAGCCAGGTGTGAACCCCAAAAACTGCAGCACCTGGACAGCAACACCTGAGCCCCAGGTGAGGGCCCCAGGACAGGTGTGAACCCCAAAATCTGCATCACCTGAGCCCCAGGTGAGGGGCCCCAGCACGGCCACACCTGAGCTGTGACGTCACCAACGGCGGACGAGGAACTGGGGGACCCCCCCAGGGTTCACCTGTGGCCAGGTGTGACCCTGGGACCGGAGGGTTCACCTGTGGCCAGGTGTGACCCCGGGACCGGAGGGTTCACCTGTGGCCAGGTGTGACCCTGGGACTGGAGGGTTCACCTGTGGCCAGGTGTGACCCCAGGACCGGAGGGTTCACCTGTGGCCAGGTGTGACCCCGGGACTGGAGGGTTCACCTGTGGCCAGGTGTGACCCTGGGACTGGAGGGTTCACCTGTGGCCAGGTGTGACCCCGGGACCGGAGGGTTCACCTGTGGCCAGGTGTGACCCCGGGGCTGGGAGGTCTCACCTGAGCCCAGGACGGGCTCGTGTGGATTTTGGGGCGCTCCAGGTGCGCCTGGGACTGGCCAGGTGCACACCTGGATGGGGCGGGGCCTGCCCAGGGCATGGGGGTTTCCCCCTGGGATGGGGCAGCTCACCTGAGCTCACATGAGCACACCTGGGCACACCTGGGCACAGCTGGGGCACACCTGAGCTTACCTGAGCACAGCTGGGGCACACCTGGGGCACACCTGAGCTTACCTGGGCACACCTGGGCACACCTGGGGCACACCTGAGCTCACCTGGGCACACCTGGGGCACACCTGAGCTTACCTGAGCTCACCTGGGCACACCTGAGCACAGCTGGGGCACACCTGGGGCACACCTGAGCTAACCTGGGCAGAGCTGGGGCACACCTGAGCACACCTGGGCACAGCTGGGGCACAGCTGGGGCACACCTGAGCTTACCTGGGCACAGCTGGGGAACATCTGAGCTCACCTGAGCACACCTGAGCTCGCCTGGGCACAGCTGGGGCACACCTGAACTCACATGGGGCACACCTGAACTCACCTGGGGCACACCTGAGCTCACCTGGGGCACACCTGAACTCACCTGGGGCACACCTGAGCTCACCTGGGCACATCTGGGGCACACCTGAGCTCACATAGGGCACACCTGAGCTCACCTTGGGCACACCTGAGCTCACCTGGGCACATCTGGGGCACACCTGAGCTCACCTGGGCACACCTGATCACACCTGGGGCACACCTGCGCTTACCTGAGCTCACCTGGGCACACCTGAGCTCACATGGGCACACCTGGGCACTCCTGAGCTCACCTGGGCACACCTGCCCCACCTCTCCGGGCGGTACCTGTAGCGTTGGGGGCGGGGCACACCTGGATCATTCATTAAAGGATCGTTAATTGATGACGTCATCACTGGTCTCACCTGAGTCGCACCTGGAGCTTCAGGGGTGGAGTCACTGCCGACAGGTGGGGGAGGGGGAGACCCCAAAATTCACACCTGGAGGGGTGGGAACCTCCCAAAATTCACACCTGGGGGTGGGAACCTCTCTGAGATTCACACCTGGGAGCTCAGGGCCCAAAATTCACCTGTCACAGGGGTGGGAATCTCCAAAATTCACACCTGGAGGGGTGGGGACACCTGAGATTCACACCTGGGGGGGGGGGAACCCCCAAAATTCACACCTGGGGGGGTGGGAACCTCCCAAAGTTCACACCTGGGGGGCTCAGAACACCCAAAAATTCACACCTGGATCCCCCAAAATTCACACCTGTCACACCTGAGGGGGGTGGGATTCCAAAATCACACCTGGGGGAGCGGGAACACCTGAAATTTACACCTGGGGGAGGGGACCCCCAAAATTCACACCTGGGGGGGTGGGAACACCTGAGATTCACACCTGGAGGCTGCAGACGCCATTTTTAATTTATTCACCTGCCCAGGTGTGCGGGGGCACCTGAGCCCCTCAGGGGGCCAAGGAGGGGGGCGGGGCAGGAGCCAGGTGGGAGCGGCCAGGTGAGGTGGAGGTGAGGTTCAGGTGAGAGGGGCCAGGTGAGGTTCAGGTGAGAGCAGCCAGGTGAGAGATTCCAGGTGAGAGTGGCCAGGTGAGTTCCAGGTGAGAGACTCCAGGTGAGAGCAGCCAGGTAAGTCCCAGGTGAGGGATTCCAGGTGAGTTCCAGATGAGAGATTCCAGGTGAGAACAGTCAGGTGAGGTTCAAGTGAGAGTGGCCAGGTGAGTTCCAGGTGAGGGATTCCAGGTGAGAGCAGCCAGGTAAGGTTCAGGTGAGAGTGGCCAGGTGAGTTCCAGGTGAGGGATTCCAGGTGAGAACAGTCAGGTGAGGTTCAGGTGAGGATTCCAGGTGAGAGCAGCCAGGTGAGGTTCAAGTGAGAGTGGCCAAATGAGAGCAGCCAGGTGAAGATTCCAGGTGAGAGATTCCAGGTGAGGTTCAGGTGAGAGTGGCCAGGTGAGGGATTCCAGGTGAGTTCCAGTGAGGGATTCCAGGTGAGAGAGGCCAGGTGAGATAAGAGGGGCTCCAGGTGAGCTCTTCCAGGTGAGAGATTCCAGGTGAGGCATTCCAGGTGAGACGGGCCAGGTGAGGTTCAGGTGAGAAGGGCAAGGTGAGAGCAGCCAGGTGAGATGAGAGGGGCTCCAGGTGGGAGATTCCAGGTGAGTTCCAGGCTCCAGGTGAGAGATTCCAGGTGAGTTCCAGGCTCCAGGTGAGTTCCAGGTGAGAGATTCCAGGTGAGTTCCCCCAGGTGAGTCCCAGCCTCCAGGTGAGCTCCAGGTGAGCTCAGGGGGCGTCGTCCTTCAGCTGCAGCACCTGGGTCTCGCCAGGTGAGTCTCTCCTGGGCAGGTAAATGGAACCGGGGGCCCTCGGGGTGCCCAGGTGAGCTGGGGAGACACCTGCAATCACCTGATGTCACCTGGGGACACCTGGGGACACCTGGGGCGGGGGCAGGGGCGGGACTCACCTGGGACACACCTGGCCCGCAAGGTGAGCCAGAGCAGGGCCCCGCCCAGTGACGTCATCAGCACCAGCAGCGCCACCAGGTAGGTGCAGGGGGGGGGCACACCTGGGGGGGACAGGTGAGGGGTCAGGGGAGCCTCACACCTGCCCTTACCTGTCCCACCTTTCTCACCTGTCCCAGCTTCACCTGTCCCACCTTTCTCACCTGTCCCAGCTTCACCTGTCTCACCTGTCCTGGGCTCCTCTTTCTCACCTGTCCTGGCTCCTCCCTTCACACCTGTCCTGGTTTAACCCATCTCACCTGTCCCACCTTTCTCACCTGTCCTGGGCTCCTCTCTTCTCACCTGTCCCACCTGTCTGCTATTCCTTCTCACCTGTCCTGGCTCTCACCTGTCTCACCTGACTTGGGTTCCTCCTTTCTCACCTGTCCCAAACCTTCCCTTCACACCTGTCCTGACTCTTCTCACCTGCTTTAACCCGTCTCACCTGTCCCACTTTCCTCACCTGTCCTGGTTTCTCCACACCTGTCCCACCTTCACCTGTCTCACCTGTCCTGGCTTCTTCACACCTGTCCCACCTTCACCTGTCTCACCTGTTCTGGATTTCCCCTTTCACACCTGGCCTGGTTTATTCCTTCTCACCTGTCTCACCTTTCTCACCTGTCCCACCCTCACCTGTCTCACCTGTCCTGGCCCTTCTCACCTGTCCTGGCTCCTCCCTTCACACCTGGCCTGGTTTAAGCTTTGTCACCTGTTCCATCTTTCACACCTGTCCCACCTTCACCTGTCTCACCTGTTCTGGATTTCCCCTTTCACACCTGGCCTGGTTTATTCCTTCTCACCTGTCTCACCTTTTCACCTGTCTTAACTTCACCTGCCCCACCTGTCTCACCTGTCCTGGCCCTTCTCACCTGTCCTGGCTCCTCCCTTCACACCTGTCCCAGCTTTACCTGTCACACCTGTCCTGGCCCTTCTCACCTGTCCTGGCTCCTCCCTTCACACCTGTCCCACCTTCACCTGTCACACCTGTCCTGGCTCTCCTCACCTGTCCTGGCTCCTCCCTTCACACCTGTCCCAGCTTTACCTGTCTCACCTGTCCTGGCCCTTCTCACCTGTCCTGGCTCCTCCCTTCACACCTGTCCCACCTTCACCTGTCTCACCTGTCCTGGCTCTCCTCACCTGTCCTGGCTCCTCCCTTCACACCTGTCCCACCTTCACCTGTCTCACCTGTCCTGGCCCTTCTCACCTGTCCTGGCTCCTCCCTTCACACCTGTCCCAGCTCTTGCCCTCACCTGATTCCCCCCCCCTCACACCTGTGCTCACCTGCTCCCCTCCCTCACACCTGGGGCTCACCTGGGGCCCCTCCCCCCAGCCCCGCACTCACCTCTGGGCATGACGCAGCTCACCTGGGCGACCCCACCTGTGCAGGTGCTGGGCCCCGCCCACTCCCCGACGCACTCCAGGAGCTGCGACTCGGAGCCGTCGCAGGTGAGGCCGGCCAGGTGCGGCTGGCCCGGCAGGTGCGGCCCCACAGGTGCGCTGAGGGCGGGGCCGCAGCCCAGCTGCCGGCACAGCACCTGCGCCTCGGGCAGCCCCCAGGTGAGGCCGCACACCTGCAGCCAGGTGTGGTTCAGCTGCACCTGCACCTGCCCCGCGCAGGGCCCGGGGCCGCCCCGCAGCCGCACCTGGGGGGGGTCGGCACCTGCGGGGGAGGGGCGGGGGTGAGGCACACCTGGGCGCACCTGAGCTCACCTGGGCACACCTGGGCACACCTGAGCTCACCTGGGCACACCTGGGCGCCTCACAGCTGCGTTACCTGAGCACACCTGAGCCCCACAAACCACACCTGAGCCCCTGGCATTCACCTGCACACACCTGAGCACACCTGAGCACACCTGAGCTAGCTGAGCACACCTGAGCACACCTGGGCACATCTGAGTGCACCTGAGCTCACCTGGGCACACCTGGGCGCCTCACAGCTGCGTTACCTGAGCACACCTGAGCCCAGCACCGCACCTGTGTTACCTGTGGCACACCTGGCACCTCACAGCTGGTACTGGCACACCTGGGCCCCAGCACACCTGAGCACACCTGAGTTACCTGAGCACACCTGAGCCCCCACTCCTCCTGTGTTACCTGGGCACACCTGAGCTCACCTGGGCTCACCTGGGCACACCTGGGCACCTCACAGCTGCGTTACCTGAGCACACCTGGGCTACCTCAGCACACCTGAGCTACGTGAGTTACCTGAGCACACCTGAGCCCCACCCTCCTGTTACCTGGGACCCAGCCTGGGCACACCTGGACGCCCAAGCTACATTCCTGAGCACACCTCATCGTCACCCTGGGCACTCACCTAGCCCAACCCCACCTGCCCACCCACCTGGCCACACCCTGCACTGTCGCCCCTCACCTGAGCCCACACACCTGCCACACCCCCTACCCCACACTCACCTGAGCCCCAGGCCCTCACCTGAGCACACCCAAACACACCTGAGCCCCAAACCCTCACCTGTCCCTCCTCACCTCCCTCCCTGTCCCCCTCACCTGCCCCAAACCCCCACCTGTCCCTCACCCCCACCTGTCCCCCCCACCCTCACCTGTTCCCCACCCCCACCTGTCCCCCACCCTCACCTGTCTCCCCTCACCTGCCCCAAACCCCACCTGTTCCCCCACCTGCCCCCACCCCCACCTGCGCACACCTGTCCTCACCTGCGCACACCACCCGCGTCCTCCGCGCGTGGTCGCAGTCGTGCTCCCCCAGCCCGGCCGCTCGCACCTGTCCAAGGTGAGCTCCTCACCTGAGCAGCGCACCTGGTCCAGCCAGACGGGGCCGCGGCCGCGGCCGGGCGTGCGCCCAGGTGCGCCAGGCGGGCCGCAGCCCAGGTGCCGGCAGGTGACACGGGCGGCGCGCAGGTCCCAGGTGTCGTCGCACACCGTGCCCCACCTGCCCAGGTGAGACACCTCCACGCGGCCGGCGCACCTGTGCGGCCCGTCCGCCAGGCGCACCTGGAAGGGCTCCGGGGCAGGTGAGGGGGCAGGTGAGGGGGGGGCAGGTGAGGGCAGGACAGGTGAGGAACGGCCAGGTGACGGTGTGAAGGGATGGGCTGCAGGTAAGGGAAGAGACAGGTGAGAGATTGGACAGGTGAGGGCGTGGACAGGTGAGGGAGGGGACAGGTGAGGGACAGGTGAGGGCATGGACAGGTGAGGGAGGGGACAGGTGATGTGAGGGAAAGGACAGGTGAGGGAAAGGACAGGTGAGGGCATGGACAGGTGAGGGAGGAGACAGGTAAGGGAATGGAAAGGTGAGGGCAGGTAATGAACACCTCAGAGCACACCTGTGCCCCGCCCCCTCACCTGCACACACCTGTCCATGTCTCACCTGCACACACCTGTCCATGCACACCTGTCCATGCTCACCTGTCCATGTCTCACTGCACACATCTGTCCCTGTCTCACCTGTCCCTCTCTCACCTGTCCATGTCTCACCTGTCCATGTCTCACTGCACACACCTGTCCATGTCTCACCTGTCCATACCTGCACACACCTGTCCGTGCTCACCTGTCCGTGACTCACCTGCGCACTCCACCCCCGCGTCCTCGCCGTGCCCGCAGCCGTTGCTGCCCCAGGTGGGGGCGGGGCACTGGCCCAGGTGCTGCTCGCTGCCCTCACAGGTGAGCTCGCTCAGCCACACCTGTCCTGAGCCCCGCCCGAAGCGCGCCCCGCCCGCGGCCTCCAGCGCCCGGCCGCAGCCCACCTGGCGGCACACCACCTGTGGGCAGGTAAGCACACCTGGGTGACTTAAATACACCTGGGGGCAGGTAAACACACCTGGGTGACCTAAAACACACCTGGGGGCAGGTAAGGACACCTGAGTGACCTAAAACACACCTGGGGGCAGGTAAGGACACCTGAGTGACCTAAATACACCTGTGGGCAGGTAAACACACCTGAGTGAGGGGAGCGTGCACCTGGGGACAGATAAACACACCTGGGTGACCTAAATACACCTGGGGGCAGGTAAACACACCTGAGCGACCTAAAACACACCTGAGTGACCTAAATACACCTGTGGGCAGGTAAACACACCTGGGTGAGGTAAACATACACCTGAGTGACCCCACGGACACACCTGAGTGATCCTAAACACACCTGGGTGAGGGGAGCGTGCACCTGGGGACAGGTAAACACACCTGAGTGACCTAAAACACACCTGAGGGATCCTAAACACACCTGAGTGAGGTAAACATACACCTGTGGGCAGGTAAACACACCTGAGTGACCTAAACACACCTGGGGGCAGGTAAACACACCTGAGCGACCTAAAATACACCTGAGTGACCCCAGGGACACACCTGAGTGATCCTAAACACACCTGAGTGAGGTAAACACACCTGTGGGCAGGTAAACACACCTGGGTGAGGGGAGCGTGCACCTGTGGGCAGGTAAACACACCTAAAACACACCTGAGTGACCTAAACACACCTGAGTGAGGTAAACATACACCTGTGGGCAGGTAAACACACCTGAGTGACCTAAATACACCTGGGGGCAGGTAAACACACCTGAGGGGAGCGTGCACCTGGGGGCAGGTAAACACACCTGAGTGACCTAAAACACACCTGAGGGATCCTAAACACACCTGGGGGCAGGTAAACACACCTGAGTGACCTAAAATACACCTGAGGGATTCTAAACACACCTGAGTGACCTAAATACACCTGAGTGATCCTAAGCACACCTGGGTGACCTCAAACACACCTGTGGGCAGGTAAACACACCTGAGTGACCCCAGGGACACACCTGCACTCACCTGCGCGTTCCCATTCTCACCTGTCCCACCCTCACCTGTTCCTTAACTCTCACCTGTCCCCGTGCTCACCTGTCCCCCCCGCCCTCACCTGTCCCTCCCCCCCTCACCTGTCGGTGCTCACCTGTCCCGCCCTCACCTGTCCCTCCCCCCCCACCTGTGGGAGCTCACCTGTCCCCCCTGCCCTCACCTGTCCCCCCACCCTCACCTGTCCCCCCCTCACCTGTCCCCCCCTCACCTGTCGGTGCTCACCTGTGCGTCGGGCAGGTCCCAGCCGCGCTCACACACCGTCCCCCAGCGCCCCTCGTGCAGCACCTCCACCCTACCTGCGCACAGGTGCGGCCCGGCCACCAGCCGCACCTCACCTGAGCTGGAGTTACCTGTGGGGAGCGACAGGTGAGACCCCGGCGCCCGCCTGAAAGAGCCCCTGCCTCACCTGTGCACGGCACACCTGTGCATGGCACACCTGTGCACACACCTGTGCACACACCTGTGCAGGCACCTGTGCACCACACACCTGTGCACCACACACCTGTGCATGCGCCTGTGCACGGCACACCTGTGCACACACCTGTGCACACACCTGTGCACACACCTGTGCATGGCACACCTGTGCACCACACACCTGTGCATGCGCCTGTGCACGGCACACCTGTGCATGGCACACCTGTGCACACACCTGTGCACACACCTGTGCACCACACACCTGTGCATGCGCCTGTGCACACACCTGTGCCAGGCACACCTGTGCACACACCTGTGCAGGCACCTGTGCACACACCTGTGCACACACCTGTGCACACACCTGTGCAGGCACCTGTGCGCAACTTTAACCTGAGCACATCTGTCCTCACCTGCACACACCTGTCCATGTCTCACCTGTCCATGCCTCACCTGCACACACCTGTCCATGCTCACCTGTCCATGCTCACCTGTCCATGCTCACCTGTCCATGTCTCACCTGCACACACCTGTCCATGCTCACCTGTCCATGCCTCACCTGCACACACCTGTCCATACCTGCACACACCTTTCCATGCTCACCTGAGCACACCTGTCCATGTCTCACTGCACACACCTGTCCATGCCTCACCTGCACACACCACACCTGCATCCTCCCCGTGGTGACAGTTGTGCTCTCCCCAGGTGCGGTGCTCACACCTGCCCAGGTCGGGCTCGTCCCCCCGGCAGATGACGTCATCGAGCCAGATGGGCCCCGAGCCGCGCCCGTACCTGGCGGCGCGCGGGGCCTGCAGGGCGGGGCCGCAGCCCAGGTGAGCGCACACCACCTGCGCCTGCGGCAGCCCCCAGGTGTCGTCGCACACGGTGCCCCACAGGTGCTCGTGCAGCACCTCCACGCGCCCCGCGCACCTGTCGGGAGCACCTGAGAGCCGCAGCTGGGGCGCACCTGAGAGCCCCGAGTCTGCCGGGGGAGAGGGGGGGTTACCTGGGGGGGTTACCTGGGGGGTTACCTGGGGACAGGTGAGGGGTCAGGGTTACCTGGGGGGGTTACCTGGGGACAGGTGAGGGGTCAGGGTTACCTGGGGCAGGTGAGGGGATCAGGGTTACCTGGGGGGTCACCTGGGGACAGGTGAGGGGTCAGGGTTACCTGGGGACAGGTGTGGGGGTCAGGGTGACCTCGGGGGATTACCTGGGGCAGGTGAAGGGGTCAGGGTTACCTGTGGGGGTTACCTGGGGCAGGTGTGGGGTCAGGGTTACCTGGAGGGGTTACCTGGGGACAGGTGAGGGGTCAGGGTCACCTGGGGACAGGTGAGGGGTCAGGGTCCCCTGGGGACAGGTGTGAAACAGGGACAGGTGGGGGACAGGTTCAGGACAGGTATGGGGGTCATCTCACCTGGGGACAGGTGTGGGACAGGTGAGAAAGAAGGGACAGGTGTGGGACAGGGATGGGGCAAGGACAAATGAGCCCCAGGTGTGCCCAGGTGTGCCCAGGTGTGCCCTTCCCCCACCCACCTGTCCCCTCCACCCCCCACCCACCCAGGTGCGCTCACCTGTCCGTGCCTCACCTGCGCAGATGGCGCTGGCGTCCTCCACGTGGTTACAGGTGTGCTGCCCCCAGGGCCGGGCGGGGCACTCGGCCAGGTGAGCCTCGGTGCCCGCACACCTGAGCTGGTCCAGCCAGATGGGCCCCGCCCCCTCCCCGAAGCGCGCCGCACCTGGCGCCCAGAGGGCGGGGCCGCAGCGCACCTGGCGGCAGCTCACCTGCGCGTCCGCCAGGTCCCAGGCGTCGTCGCACACCGTGCCCCACCTGCCCGCGTGGAACACC